>WBNO01029765.1:252905-267879 GCA_013400575.1 Peucedramus taeniatus
AAAAAAAAAAAAAAAAAAAAAAATCCCTTTTATCAGGCCAATTCCTATTAGTAGATTCAGATCTTTTAACAAGCCATGCCGTAGGAATTAGCGAGCTGTCACTGCCAGCAGATTTAGGGCATCATTTCTTGGAATTGGAGTCGTGTGGGAGGTCAGGAGTTAGAAGTCGGCATTCCCAAACTTCAGGGCTGGGAGCTGGGGTGTGCAGGGCAGAGCTGGAGGTGGCAGTGGATTCTTGAGGGCTGGCACTAACCCTGGGAAGGAAACTGCCCCGCTCTCCCTCCTCCCCAGTAGAACTTGCACAAGTCCCGGCGGATGCTCACAGGAGGGACCTGGAGATGCTCGCACACGTCCGCACTCAGGGCAGCTCCGACAGCGGGGCACAGCACCTCTGGTGCTGCCCAGGCTGCAGGCCAGCCCTGCAGAGCCAGCAGCTTTCTTTTCTTTTTTTTCTTTTTCTTTCTGCAGGAAAAGGGCAGGACAGGCGAGCAAGAAAATATAGGGCACCTCATTCACACCACGCCTTGGCAGAGAGCACGGCCAGCAGATTTGTGAAACTGAAAAGCAACATTTCACCCTGAAAGAGCTGTTTACATTAGCAGGCTTGATTTGCCAGGCTTAGGAAAGAGCTGTGCCAAACTGGCTTATTATGATCTCCCTTCCCCAAAATACTCAGGGCCTGCTCCTTTGTTACGGGGTGTCTGTATCCATGGAGCTGTGCTGAAATCCCTGTGCCTCGGGGCCACTTGTACACACAGACACAAGGAACTCCACCACTCTGACAGCAGTAAAGATGGATATTTGGAAGGTGCTGTTCCCTGGGAGGGTGGGCAGGCCCTGGCACAGGGTGCCCAGAGCAGCTGTGGCTGCCCCTGGATCCCTGGAAATGCCCAAGGCCAGGCTTGGAGCAGCCTGGGACAGTGGAAGGTATCTGTGCCCATGGCAGGGGGTGGGATGGATGAGTTTTAAGGTCCCTTCCAACCCAAACCACCCTAGCATTCGGCCAGGCTGGAGCCAAAGCCTCACTGACCTCATGTTTCCCCTGGAATTGTGCTCCCTCCTTGACCTTGTACCAAGGCTGTACAGCACGCTCAGGGGATCCAAACTGGAGGAATCCTTCCATCTGCTCTTAGGGAGAAAAGTGCTTAAACCCAAATCACAGTACTATTACATGTCTCCCTAAATCCTCCCTGGCCAGGTTCCTTGGAGAAGATGCACAGGGATGCTCGGATCAGGCACCCTGGGGACACTCGGGAGTGGCTGAAGGCCCAAAAAGGACACTGGGACAATGGAATGCCTCTGGAGATGGAGTGTCCCAGCCCATCTCACAGAACCACAACATCCCGAGTGCAAGGAAGCCACCAGGATCATGGAGCCCAAGCCCTGGCCCTGCACAGGGCAGTGCCCAGAACCCCACCCTGTGCCTGAGAATGCTGTGTTTGGGGCTGGGACTAGGATACCCAAAGCCCATCACAGATCTGCTGCGTGGGACTGTGGGCTGCCTTAATCACAGCCTCAGAAGGGCAAGGCAAGAGGGAGACCTGAGGAAACTCCACATTCCTTCTCATCAGGCTGGTTACTGAATAGGCTTTCATAGATCAGGGAATGAAGAATTTGGTTAAGTCTAAATAACTGCTCTGAAATTCTTCAAAATTAGATTTTTTCCCCTCTATAGCAAGTATGCTATGGAATACTAGGGAGATGACTCCATGTTTCCAAAAAAAAAAAAAAAAANAAAATCCACAGCTGCTCCCCATTTGCAATAAGCTGTTTAGAACAAAATAAACCTATATATTGTGCTCCAAGAAACATGTGTTAGGCACTGGCAGCTTGTTTCCCTCATTCCTCTACCCCCAAACACTTTGAATTGAAGGAGGGGGAAACCTTGAAGTGATACATATGTGAGAAGCCCTGAGAACAATAGCTGCTCCCCAGTTGACTCCAGAGCTGTTATTAAACTCGAGGTTCCCGTGCTAGAGGAGCACAGCTGGAGCAGCACCAGCACCAGGCTCTGAGAGCACCAGCAAAAGTCGATTTCCACCTACAAATTCCTGGGAGTTTGCAGCCCAAAGAGCAAAACACCACAGAGTCACGTGGGCAGGCTCAGAGGGGTGGCATCAAGGAAACCTCCCCTCCAAAAGTCAAATATCAGCAGGCTAATCCTCAGACCAGGAGGGGCAGGATCCTACTTGGAGCCCAACATCACCACTGTGA
The DNA here is from genome assembly GCA_013400575.1 of Peucedramus taeniatus. Classification (NCBI taxonomy): domain Eukaryota; kingdom Metazoa; phylum Chordata; class Aves; order Passeriformes; family Fringillidae; genus Peucedramus; species Peucedramus taeniatus. Next base: position 255,120 of record WBNO01029765.1, read on the forward strand.
TCTTAAATTGAATTTTACTCACAATGAGGTGCAGCCAGTACAAAGAGGCTGAAGTAGGTTTGTCACACCATGGTGTCTGGATGTAGCAGCTCAGTCCCTGGAGGTGTCAAGCAGGGTGGAAGACGCTGAGTGCTGCTGTTTGCAATCAGCTCACAGCTCTTGTCCCTCCCGAAAATGAGGGGGAGACTCGGAGGGTGCATTGTGCACTTGGGGGGGGGCTCAAAGGATCCCTTTTTCTGGGCTTTGGAAAATGAAGCTTCTCTTGACACCCACAGCTGCAAGAGTGTGCAGCTGTTCCCTCTGATTCCCCAGACACGGAGCTGACCCATGGGAAATAATGCTGTGGAAGTTTTCTCTTGAGTTTGAAAGCTCAGAGATGCCCCTGAAGCACTGCCTTCAAATGAAGCCTTCACCAAGGGACACTGTCAGGAAGAATGAGCAGCCCAGTCCACTGTCCAAGACAGCCTCACCCCAGGCAAAAAACAGAGATGAGGAAAGGGCTGAGGGAGGACTAAACCACTCTGCTCAAAATCAGATCTTCAGGCATCAAGGCCTCAGAAAAGCAGGGGAAGGAAGGTTTCAAAGGCCACCAGAGACACACTTGTACCCACCCCCCAGCAGGTTTCTGTGCCCACATTAATCTCCTTTCCATGGAGGACACACAAAGGGGACATTTCACAGTATTCACAGCAGATCTTACCTGAGTTGTGCATCAAATACCTCCCTACTGCCACTGGATCCCAGTCCCTGATTCCCAGAGACCTCTGATAAACTCCCAGCCCTGCAGTAAGGACCCCGAGCTCAGCAGCAGGATCACTCCATCCAGCACAGCCGTGCCCCCACTCCAAGATTTCCCTGGAGGCACATTGCTCTGAGTCACCTCTTCTCCAACCTGATGTTCCCAGAAAGGCTGGGGACAGGACCCTAACATTCCAGCCCCCTGCCATGGTGTGGGACACCTCCCACTGTTCCAGGCTGCTCCAAAACCCACCCAGCCTGGCCTTGGACACTTCCAGAGATGGGGCAAAGGACAGGGGAACCCAGGAGAGAAACTTCCCAGAAAGTTTCAGATGTGAGGAAGCATCTGGGTTCTCCACTGAGTGCAGGGATGATAACACAGCTGTCTGGGAAACCTTTCACCCCGGCTGTTCTAGATTTGGGTCTTGTGCTGGTCCAGTCTGGCCTGTCAAACACCAAGACCCAGGCTTGGCATCTGCCTCCTCCTCTGTTTGCCATGGGCAAGTGGGAGCATTTGAAATTCAGAGTAGGGATGAAATGACCCCTTATCATTCCTGCACAAAGACAAAGGGGATCTCTGCTCTGTCCCTCTCCACAGGCTCTCAGAGCCCGATGTTTGCAAACAGCCTTGTGACAACACTGGTGAGTAACATACAGGGTATTAGGAGTCAATTAAGAATTCATTAAGAGAGGGTCCGCAGGAGGTCCTGACCTGGATCCAGCTGTTGCACCCTTCTGGGGGAAGAAGTCAGCTGGACTTTTCGGACCTTCCACAGGGAGGCCAGGAGCAAACACTCCAATCAATCAGGGGGCTTTGTTGTCTCACAAAACCCCTCTCCCTGCCAGCTGTGCTCCAGCCCCTCAAGTGCATCCCATCCTTTGCTGCTAGGCACATCCCATGCACAAAAGCTCATTGCAGTCTGAGGTCATTCTAAAGGGGTCACCCAAGACCTGAACTGGCTGAAGCCAAGGTGTGAATAATACAAATCAGTCACCAGGACCAGGCTGTAAATCACCTGAGACCTCTGATGGAGCCCAAACAGGAAAACCTTTTGATTTTTGCTGCTTGGGTTGGATCAAAAACATTTAAAATGGCAAATGGAACATCTGCAGGGAGCTTCAGGAGAAACCCCTGGCACTGCAAGGAGTTTAGTTCTCTCAGGCAGAAATTCTTCCCTGCAGAGGTTGCCCAGAGCAGCTGTGGCTGCCCCTGGATCCCTAGCAGTGTTCAAGTCCAGGATGGACATTGGGGCTTGGAGCAGCCCGGGATAGTGGAAGGTGTCCCTGCCCATGGCAGGGGTGGCACTGGATGAGCTTTGAGGTCCCTTCCAACCCAAACCATTCTGTGATTCTCTCATTTGGGTGGGATTTGATTCTGGACAAGGTCTGCGGGCAATGCTCCTCTTCTTCCTACTGCCCTCACTCCTGCAGCTGAGCTCTGACACTCAGAGGACTCTGTGCCTCCCTCGATGACTGGGCAGCCCCTGGCACAGGGCTTTCCCTAAGCTGGAACACCTTCAGCTTGGAACTGTTCCAGAGACCCTGGAGCAGGGCGATGCTTCTGCCGATGGAGAAGGCAACCTTGAGAGGCTCAGAGATGACTTTAGACACCACAGGTACGTGTGTCCTGCCACCCTAACCCTGCAGAAGGCAAAAGTCCCAGGAGCTCTGCTTCCAGCCAGAGCAAGAACCTTTTCATCTGGCATCCCAGCAAAGCTGCTCTCACAAGAAGCCTCACCAGGCCTTCTGCAACATTTCCTCCAGCCAGGCCTGTCCCCTGCCTTCCCCAGGAAGGAACATTTTGTTCAAAGACAGCTAATGACCCTTTTACATTTGCCTATAAAACCATGTTGGGTTGTTTGTCCCTCCCCTCCCGCCTCTCAGCTGCTGCTGCTGCTGGCCTGCAGATCCTGTCAGGGCTAATTACATTGGCTTTTCTGTGCAGGGAGTTTTCCCTCTTCCCATGTGTTTTCTGTTCAGGGCATAGCACAGTTTCAACAGGTTTTTGAAGCTGTTGTTGTTGTTGTTGTTGTTCCTGACAAGAGCTGCAGTTGTGAAACACATCCTCACGGCCCCGCCAAGGCCCCAGCCAAGGCAGAACCAGCTCCCTCTGACGCAGGAGCAAATTGAGACCATTTGCTACTGGGGGGCACTGGACATCTTATTCCATCTGCAAGGGAGCTGTGAGAAGGGCTGAGCTTCTCCTCCTTCCCCTTCCCTTTCAGCACACTTGTTTATCCCTGCTGAAATGCAGTTTCCCTTCCAGTCTCCCCTCTTTCCTAATTTTACCCACATGCCATCAGGGTGGACACGGAAAATCACCTGCCCATCCCTTCAGCTGATACCTGGAACAGTCCCTGAGCCCTGGGGACACCACGCTGTCCCTCATACCCTTTTGGTGGGGATGGCAGAGCAGCCCAGGCCGAGCCTGGCAGCAGCGTGGGGCAGGAGCTGGAGAAGGGGTGCTGCTGGAGCCAGGCTCTGCAGGAGAGCAGCCCAGGCAGGGGCTGAACAGCCCTGCCAGTGGCACCTTCTCCCCCACATCGCTGCCCGGGACGGCAGCAGCAGCAGCTCGTTTGTCAGGAGAGGTGCCAGCAGGGAGGTGGGAGAGCTGGAGCACAGCTGTGCTCCCGACAGCCTCACACAGCACCACGGAGGCTGCACGGGACACCCGCTCGGGCAGATTGCACCTGGCAGAAGGGGACAGAAGGGACAGAGGGGATGCTCTGGGTGGAGCACAGTGCCAGCTCCAGGGAGGTAACTGCTCAAACCCCCCCCACAGGCTGCAGAGGGTGACAGGGTCAGTCAGTAGAGCTTTCTCGCTAGCCTGTGTCCTGGTTCAGGACAAATTTGGGAGAAAACCTCCAAAAGGGACCCACACCAGAAAAAAATCCCACACGGCCCTCCTCCCCAACTAGTTAGGGAAAAATTTCCTCAGAGAGAAGTGGAAAAAACCTGTTTATTTAACAGGAAAAGCACTCCCCAGCACAAACAATGAATAATAGCAGATGACAAAACTCATTTGCTGCTCTGAAGAGATGACAAATTCAGAAAAGTCTCTCCTGGGTGTGGTCACTCTGTTATCAGTCCTTCTGGCACTGGGAAAGGATGCTGCTCAGAGAAGGCCCTGGTGGCCACAAAGTGCAGGCTCTCGGTGCTTCCCAGGTCCCCAGTCTGGAGCAAATTTGAGCAGTTCCAAGAAAAGGGAAAGAAAAAAAAACAGTCCAGCAGAAAACTTCTCTGCCTCATCTGGCTAAACTCACTAAAAAGCAAAGGAGTGCTCTGTTCTGCTCCTTCCATGCCCAGACAACACAGTCCAGCAGAATGTGGAGGAGTGAGTGAGTGAGTGAGTGAGTGAGTGAGTGAGTGAGCGAGGCTAAGAAACTCTGGGTTTCTTCTCCCTGCCTTCGTTCTCAGAACCAGTCTTGAAGGCACAGAACAGAATATCCAGCATAAACAGAACATAAGACTGGGGATACAAGCATCATAACGTCACCCTAGGACACCCCAGCACAAGGGATGGCAGAACAGCCTCCCCTCCACTCCCTGCCATTTAGGACACCTCAGGGCATTGGCTGTCCCCAAGAGAGGCTGCTCCCTGCAGGATTCCCTCACAGACAGCTTGGATCACAATGGCTTTGTCCACCTCTCAGCATTGCAGAGCCTGGAGCTGCTCCTGGAGACCTGGACACCACGGACTGGCCCTGAGGAGACCTTGCAGCCACAGGAGTGCAGGCACTGGTGTGGTTGGTGAGGAGAGCCTGTTTTACCACACACACTGTCCTGACAGTCTGGGAAATGAAGAGCCATCTACCCAGGGAATGGTAGCAGCAGCACCTCCACATCTCTTGGCCTTGCCTGGAGAAGACACCAGTGCAAAGGCTGGATTATAAATAATTTTCACACGTTGATCCAATTGGTTTCGCCAGGGAAGAAGGGAGTACATGTAGCCTGTCTTTAAGCACTGCATAATGGCTTCAGATTGAAAGGGAGTAACCTTAATTGGATTCTGGGAAGAAATTGTCCCCTGTGAGGGTGGTAAGTTACTGGCACTGCCCAGAGCAGCTGTGGCTGCCTCTCAGGGTGTCAGAGGTCGGGATGACCCTGATATGTATAAAAATCTCTTTTTTCCCAGCCCGGCAGCCGAAGAAGGAGTCAGGACTTGCTCTTTGTAGTTTCTAAGGTTGTTTATTTTCTCTTATCTAGTACATTTTTTCCCTAACCCACCGTGATCCGTCTGGCAGGACAGACAGAGGCACACTGCCCACCCTCTGGGCAGTGTTGTCTTTTTATACTATAATCTACGTGAACATTACTTACAGTTAATTCCCAATACCTAACACCTATGTTGCACAGTCTGTCTCTGCTTTAAACCAATCCAAAAGTGCCAACATTGCCCAGAAGATGGAGGCTATGAAGAAGGAGAAAGAAGGACAGGACACGCCCAAATCCTTCCATCTTGGCTCCCAAACCCTTATTTAAAAAACCCCAAGAATCTACTTTTCTGCTTTGTAACACACTAACTATCACTCAAATTTCATGGCTTGTGCTTCCTCATATAAGGTTGGTAATTTTTTCCATGGATCGAAATAAAAAACACAGGGGTCTTTGGCTTCATGCCAAGGCCTCTGAGCCCCCTGCAAGGGTCTCAAGCCCTCCAGGACACCCAGAGGGATGTCCTGGGTTCCAACAGCTGCCCCTGGATCCCTGGCAGTGTCCAAGGTCAGGTCGGACACAGGGGCTTTGAGCACCCTGGGATAGTGGAAGGTGTCCCTGCCCACGGCAGGGGTGGAATGATATGGACTTTGAAGTCCCTCCCAATCCAAACCATTCTGTGGTTCCATGTTTCTCTGAAAAAGGAGCTCAAGGAGCCCTCCCTTTCCAGGCAGGGTCTGTCCCTGCCTCCTGCCATGGGTGGGAGCAGCTTGGACAAAGCTCTCCAAGGATGCCCACTAGCAGGGCTGCCCTGCTCTCCCTCAGCTGGGAAGCCAGCCCAGCCTTTCAGGGGAAGGCTCATTTAGGAGGAGGCAAAGTGACAAAGCAATCAGGCTTATCAAGGTCAAGTTCAGGCTTTGGGAGGAAATGCAGCCACCGGAACACATGCCAATATTGCTAATGCCTTTTGGGGCTGCATCTGAGACTGGATTTATTTTGGCAGCTGCAAAGCCTGATATAAGAACATGTCCTTGCTGCACAGACCGGCAGAGAGAGCCAAGGCTGCTGAGCAGGGCAGCACAGGGGTGCTCCAGCAGCACAGCCCGAGCCTCACCTGGCAGGAGTCCACCTGGCTCCAGCCAATCCATTCACACCAATGGAGCAGCTGGACCCAGTTGTTTGTTTGTTTGTTTGTTTGTTTTGTTTGTTTGACATCTCCTTGGGGCTTCTCCTGCTGAATTTCCAGGATAGTGGGGTTTAAATGCCACAGTGCCACATGGCTGTCATCAAACCATGTCCTGCAGCAGTTCAGCAAGGTGTGATGGGCTCTCCCGGAGCCAAACCTTCCTTGTAGCTTTAGGATGACTTCATCAGCTTGGATACCCCTAAAACTCAGGAGGGGTCAGGCAGTTCAAACAGTTCCAAGAGCAAAACCCAGGAAGTGAGAGGTCTCCATTTGTCAACAACCATGCAAACGAGTTTTTCCCCCTCTCCTGGCCCTTCTTCCACAAAAACATGGGTTTGGAGGGCTGAAACCAGAACTAAGGGAGGTCTCTCTCCTGGTTCATGGGCAGTGGGTGACAGTGACTCCTTGATTAATCAGTACAATGAGGGATTTGGGTTGATGACCGAATATGAAGCACATTTGCATCCTGCAGGCCAGAGAGGGATGGGTCCAGCCCATGAGCTGTCAGTGATTGCATCCCAAAGGTGTCATCCTCAGTAGGATCATGGATCACAGGGTGCTTTACATTGGAAGGGACCTGAACCTTCCCCGGCCCAGCCTGAGGCCATTCCCTCTCCTCCTGTTCCTGTTCCCTGGGAGCAGAGCCCAAACCTCCCGGCTGTCCCCTCCTGTCAGGAGTTGTGCAGAGCCAGAAGTTCCCCCTGAGCCTCCTTTTCTCCAGGCTGAGCCCCTTTCCCAGCCGCTCCCCATCAGCTTCAAGCATCTCGGGATTTCTTATTTCAGCAGAGGAGCTGAGATCGAACCCACCGTGCTGCCATTGGTCGCTCTCTCCGCGCTCCCCCCACTTCTCCTCCTGCCACCCCCACTTCATTCCACATTTTTCACATTTCTGGGGATTGTTTTTCACCTCCCAGCGCTTTCTGGAGCGCGCCCAACAGAAATAAACGCGGCCTGACCATCTCTGGTGGGGCGAGGGGCAGCGGGTTACGCTCTCGGTAAATTTAGCCCCTCACTGACAGATTTATCTTCCTTAATCAGAACCAAGCGCAGTTAGCGAGGTTTGTTTTTGTAGACTGAACTTCCCCAAAGTCAGCGCACATTCACCTCCCCCTCCCTCCCTCCGCAATTACATAAATGCTTTTAGTTAAAAGCTGATTTCCTAGAGCGTGTGCCAGTGCTCTCTCCAAGCAAACAAAGCAAAGACGACGCTGCAAAGAGCCCGCGTTTGGCACTGAAAAGGAAGATTATCCTCACAAAAGGTGAGGAGTGAGATGTCAAAGGGTCTCTTCCCCGTTTCTCCACCTTCTCTTGCACACGGGAGATGAAGCCCAGCTGGGGAGCACCTTCCCAGCCCGGACACTCGGGTTTGCCCTGGCACACCGAGGTTTGGCCAGAAACTCGAACACACCTCTCATTCGGCAGATCCATCAGCTGCTCCATTTCCATCCCAGCTGGCACCAAGGCACCCCGTCCTGCTGCAGCTTGGACCAGTGCAGGGGCTAAGCCAGGTTTGGCTCCACCGTCCTCTCCTGGGAGCAGTCTCGAGGATGTGTGGTTGAAAAGACTTCGTGGACATCTTCCCCTGCCGGGGCTCCTCCTCTCCATCTGTCCACGGTCTCGCTTTAACATTCCCCTCTCCTTTTCCTTGCCACCGCACCACTAATTAAGGACATCCCTAGCACGTGCCAACCTGGAATGTATTGACCATTTATTTTCTTCTGTTTCAGCTTAAACAATTGCTTTTACTGAGCTCTGATGCTTTCCCAGCAATTAGGAGCCACGATGGATTTTGGGAAGAAATCCTTCCCTGTGAGGGTGGGCAGGCCCTGGCACAGGATGTCCAGAGAAGCTGTGGCTGCCCCTGGATCCCTGGCAGTGTCCAAGGCAGGGTTGGAAATTGGGGCTTGGAGCAGCCTAGGACAGTTTAAGGTGTCCCTGCCCATAGCAAGGGTGGAATGAGATGAGTTTTGAGGTCTTTCCCAATCCAAACCATTCTGTGGTTCCATGTTTCTCTGACAAAGGAGCTCGAGGAGCCCTCCCTTTCCAGGCAGGGTCTGGATCTGCCCGTCCCTGCCTCCTGCTACGGGTGGGAGCAGCTTTCCCTGGACTAAGCTTTCAAAGGATGTCCACTCACAGCCCCAGCAGCCCGGGAGAAGCTCCACACATCCCGGGGCACAGACAAATGTCAGTGGAGTTGGGTTTCCATCATAATCCCATTAACACTTTTCCCCCATTGGTGCAATAAGGATGAATCCTTCTGTTCCCTCGCAGTTAAGTCAGCCCTGAGGCATTGCTGAAGCACCTCGAGCTGAGCTGGGCAGAAAGGAGAGAAATTCCCTCTCCTAAGAGAAACTGCAGGAGAGGGAGGCAGCAAGGCAGAGGGGAGAGGTGCATTGACAGGTTTTGTGGATGAGCACAGGCTGAGATGGAGTCCCGACCCCGAGACATCACTGATCCACTTCTCCCCCACCTGGACACAGGTCCTGCTGTCCATGGGAAAATAAATTTCAGTTCCTTTTTTTTTTTTTTTCTTTTTTCCTTCTCCTTCAGATGAAGATTCCCCTCATTTCCCCTCAAAAGTGAGCACACGTGGGACTATTTTTACCCAGGTTTATTTTTAGCTACTCTTGCCTGCGTTGCCTCTCACATGGCTGCACGGGGAGGGACGGCAGCGGCTGCAAGGACACGTTCTCCCGCTACAGCACAGCAGGGCTGGGGGCAAACACGCCGGCAGTAATTACAGCACAGCCTCGTTAATCAATCACTGCTCTCAGCCCTGCTCAGAGTGCAGCAAGCTCACTGCCATCCAGCACTGCTGCCCCCATTGCTGGGGATATCCCCAGCCAGACAGGTCCCCATTCCGCCCGTGCTGCCCCAAGGGACCCGGTTCCTGCTGTCCCTGACCCTCTCCCTGTTGGGCTCCCAGCTCGGCCCCAGGAAGGCAATTGGTGGCTGGAGCGAGCTGAAAGCCCTGGGAGCGTGGTGGGAGCCAAACCCTGGCACAGCCACCAGCAGGACAGACACTGGGGCACTGCGGGGCCCCTCTGGGACAGTTTTCTGCGCCTGGCCCTGCCTCCAAAGGAAAGCCTGGCAGGCACCTGGGAAAAGGGGCTGGGATGCTCAGGAGCTGCTGTGACCGGGAGAAGGCTGTGGGTGCTGGCCCAGAGGAGGCTGCAGGACATTGAATGCGTTTGGCTGGGAAGAGCAGCATACCAAGGTCTAGGTTTCACTCTTCAGGGGAATTCACACACAGCCCGAGCCTCGCTGGGTTTTTTTTCCCAGAGGAGAATCCCTGCTGGCAGCAGCAGGACTAACCTGCCCCATGGCCTCTGTGCTCCCGGCAGTAGCAGCCGAGCTGGGGGCAGCGCTGTGACCGCAGGCATGGAGGGCAGAGGGAGGCACGAGAGCCTGGATCCTGCTCAGGAGACCCTTGTGTCCCACTGCTGCCTCTCTTTCTGCCACCCTGCCACCAGCTTCCAGAGCATCTTCCCAAGGCCTCTGCCGACTTCCAGAAGGGAAAGCACAGCCTCTCCACGGCACCAGCCCTCTCCGTCCTGGATCCCAGTGTGCCACAGTGCCAACAGTGCCATGCTGCCTGTGCCAGGCTGCAGCAGGCACTGGCAGGTCCCCCGTTGCCATGGCAATGCTGCCAAGGTTCACATCTTTTCCTGAATCCTGATTTATCCTGCTGCTTTATTTCCCCCCCACTCTCCACACCTCGGGAAGGGTCAGGATGCGGCTCTGCCATCAGGGCTGTGGTCGTATTGCATGAAGTCCTTGCTCAGGAGTAACAGCCTTGGATCTCCTGTCAGCACAGAGGGAAAGCTGGGATCAGAGAGCAGATACTGATAAATCCTCTGCTGTCTCTTCTCATTAGACTTAGTCACAGGGAAAAACCTAGAAGGCCTGAAATGTTTTTGTTAAGTGACAGGGATTTTTTTTTTTTGGTCATTATTTTAAAAGAAAAGCTCCCCGGGCAGAGGGGACAGCTGTGGATGCAGATCCTTGTCAGTGCTGGTCCCCCCACCCACATGGCCTTGCCCTGGGCATCCAGCCCATCCCAGTGTCCAGCACCAGCCACCTGGGTGAGCGGGAACCTCCCCTGGAACATCTCCCTGGAGCCACAGTCCCTCTCCAGCCATGTGCTGTTTTATGGAATCACAGAATCATTAGGGCTGCACAAGACCTCCAAGATCCTTAAGCCAAACTCCAACCACTAAGGCCACCACCAAACCATGTCCCCAAGTGCCACATCTACACGTCTTTCAAACATTGCCAGGGATGGGGACTCCACCACAGCCCTGGCCAGCCTGGTCCAGTGCCTGACCACCCGTTTGGTGAAGGAATTTTTCCTCCACCTCCAATCTAAACCTTCCCTGGCACAGCCTGAGGCCGTTCCCTCTCCTGTCCCTGTTCCCCAGAGCAGAGTCCAACCCCCTCCCGCTGTCCCCTCCTGTCAGGGAGTTGTGGAGAGCCAGAAGGTCCCCCCTGAGCCTCCTTTTCTCCTGGTGGCCTCCATCCAGCTTCTCCATAGCAACATCAAGACATTCAATACAGATCCCAAAACTGCCTTTGCCAAATGCCACCTCTCCCTACCACAGAGAAGCATTTTCAGGAAAAATCCTAGCTTGATCCCAGCCTGGGGGGTTCATCATGCAATGACAGCAGCTCACCTTTAGCTGGTATTTCCAGGCTCTTTCCTACACTGTCCCTTGTGCACCTGACTCATTTTAGCTTGTGATGTGATAGGACAGGAAAGAGAGACTTAAAGGGGCTCCAGGAGAGCTGGAGAGAGACTTTGGACAAGGGCCTGGAGTGACAGGACAAGGGGGAATGGCCTCCCACTGCCAGAGGGCAGGGTTAGACAAGTTATTGGGAAGGAATTCCTCCCTGAACTAAACAGAGAGCTCAGTCACTTGGAGTGATCCCTTATCCAAGCACTGAACCCCTTGGAATAGAGGAGCTGGGGCATGGATTGCCATCCTGCCGTGCTCAGGGTTTTTCTCCTCACCATCCTTGATTTACAGGAGTGGCACTTTGACTGAGGATGCTGATGAGCTGATGTTGGGACACAGTTCCAGGAAAGGCAAATCCATTTATCAAAGTGCTTACAGCTCCCAGTTCAAGATGGGTGAAGCACCAATAAATATCAAACAGAGCAAGGGAATCAGGCTCCAAAGCAGCTCCATAAATAAAAGGCTGTTAAAAAATATATCTATCTGCAGATGCTGAGAGGGCCTGGCTGTTGATGTCCTCCTGAGCTGACATCTCAGAGGAGACAGGTCCACGGCACACAGCAGGCTGCACAGGCGCGGGTCAATGGGAAGGGAAGCGCTGTCTGGCAAAGGAACGAGCTGCTAATTTATGGAAATGCTTTGGAAAATAATTGCATTTGGAAGCCTTCCGCTGCCCTGGGCTCCTGCCTTTGTGCAGGACTGGAATTTCAAGAGATGGGACATAAAAGGGAGTGGAAAAGCAAAGAGAGCTTTGAAGCTGGAGCAGGAGAGTGCCCGATCAAACGTCAGACGAAGCGCAATTGCCAACTCCCACCCCGCGCAGGCGAAGCTTTGCATCTCCCCTGGACAAGCAGTTAGGGAACAAATCAGCCCTGTTTGTTTTCACCGAGGTGAGAAACACCTCCAAACCTGGAAGCACCTTCTGCTCCTTCAGACAAGTCCAGGGATGGGGAACAGATCGAGCATGAAGAAAAACAAAGGGCAGAGAGCAGTCCCGGGAAGAGCTGAGGAGGGAATGAGCACAGAATGTGCACAATTCCAGCCCCTGGAATTCCCAGGGGTTCCCAAGCACTTTCACAGCACTTGCAGTGAGGCAAGGGCAGAGCATGGATGGGGTCGCTACTCCAGCAGCACAAAGAGGGGGTCAGAGCTCTTCCCACTGGAGCTGGCTGGCTCCCCTCCCTGCTCCCAGGGTCTCAGGGTCTGCTGACTGCCACCGTCCCCACCTTCCTCTTGGGCCACCTCCTGGAGGAAGGGTGTCACACAAAGCAAGAGCAATGACCCTGCCTTGGAGGGCTCCTATGAAAATCAGCACACTGGGGGAAAAGCCTCCTTGGGGTCCTCTGGTGCCCAGTGGATGGGGCCATGCTTGCTCTGAGACAGAGCTCGTATTCAGGCTCTGCAAACAACGGGCTATTCAGAGGCAATGAAGGGACAGTAAATCCACAAGTGATGGACAAAAAAAAAAGCATCTTTCACACTATTTGCCTCGAGGAACTCTGTGTCATATGACGTGGCCAAGGGCAGAGACTTGTGGGATCAAACAACTGCTGAGCCAGCCCTGGGTACTGCTATTGTTCAAACCAAAAATAAATTATGTTAAAGATGGGGAAAAGTCACTGAGTGAGAGCAGCAGAAATCTCTCAGGCTGTTGAAGGACTACACTGAAGAAGACTTCCTAAGGACACAACACTTTTGCTGGGAACAGGTCCTTGGGAGCAGCCTGGATGAAGGTTGCAGGACACCCTGCAGCTTTCCCTGAGGTTCCTGGTACCATCTGCTGAGCCAATAAAACCCCTTTGCTAGCCACAGTGGCAAACAGCCCTCTCACCACAAGGATTCTCTCCTTCCAGCCACTCCTGGGAAATTTCCTTACACCTGGCTCGACCCTCCTCTGCTCAGACCACAGAATCATGGAATATGGATTGGGTTGGAAAGGACCTTA
>WBNO01029769.1:4978-28884 GCA_013400575.1 Peucedramus taeniatus
TCCCCGCCACGGCTCCCGCCCGACCCGCAGCCCGTGGCGGCGGCGGCAGCATCATCCTCACTCCCCCCTCCGAGGAGGCTCGCGCGCCGGGGAGGGGCCGTCGCTAGCGGGTGCTCAGCGAGCCGGCATCCCGCGGGATGCGGGAGCGAGGGCGGAGCGCTCGGTGTCCCTCTGGCAACGGCCCCGGCGTTATTCCCTGCACATAGCGGCGGCTAACGGCACCGCGGCACCGCGCCGCACTNCGATGGTGGGAGGTAAACGGCGCTTCCCGCCCCGATCCGCCCCGGCCGTGTTGGGACCGGCGCTGAGCCCGCTACAGGCCCGAGGCCGTAGGCGGACGGGCTGTGCTGGGCGCAGGCGCGACTGCGGCCGCGATCCACAACAAAGGGGAGACGGGTTGCGGCGACCACCCTTTCCCGGTTGCTGGGGGTGGGCGGTGGGCGGGGATTTTGCCTCCGGCGGCGCGGTGCATGCCGGGACTTGTAGTCCTGGCGGCGGCATTCCCGCCATCGGGAAGCGCGACGGATTTCTGGCGTTGCTAGTCTCAGCTGCGGCGGCCGACGGCAACGGTCGGCCACCAGGAGCCGGAGGGATCCCCGCAGATGGCTCCTCCGAGAGCCCAACGCGGGAAGGTAGTACGGGTGGAACTACTGTCCCCCAGCCTCGCCACGGGGAGGTCCCGGTGCCGGGGCACAGCGCCAGCTGCTCCCTGGCAGCCTGCGGCGTCCTGATGCGGGCGCCCCGCGGGAAGCGCGCCCTGGAGGAGTCCCTGGAGCGGTACCAGAGGCGCCTTCGAGGTGAGCGGCACCGGCGCGGGGTGACTCCCGCCGCCCGGGTCTTCGGCTGCCCCCGCCCCACGGAGCGCTCCGGCCTGGCTGGGACGGGCCCTCCGCGGCAGGGAAGTTGCCCTGGCTGTCCCACACCCGATGGCAGGCGCCGTTCTTGCTGTGACACGCGCTCCTCTCACCGTAACTCAGCTCAGGCAGGACCTCTGCTGCTTCGGGTGCGGTTTTGGTTCGTGTGAGGGTTTTGGCCTTGAAGCATCGGATTCTAGTCGTGGTAAAATGAGGGTACAAATGGATTCTAATGAAAGTGGTTGTTTCCCATTTCATCGAGTGTTCTCATATCTGCCGCTTTGTCCAAGAAGCGTGGTGTATGGCCTAACAGAGAGCACCTGAATCTGTCAGCCGTGACACCTGGGCTTGCCAGCCCTCAGACTGTCGCTGGCTGGGCAAAGTAAATGTGAATTCTGGAGAAAGCCAGCAGATAGTGTGGGTATGTGAACCTGTTGGTGCGAAAAGTTACGTTCTGAGCACAGCACCCCCACATAGCTTGTTGGGATGTTTCCTGTGCCATAGGAAACAACATTGCCAAAACGAAGAAGAAGGAAACAAGGATAAAACAATGGAAACATTTTCAAATAGCTACTTGATACTTGAGTCTCAGCAAATATATTTTTACTTCCTTCTCAAGAGGTGCATCAGTTCTTTATTTTAGTGATAGATTTCTTTGGTTCCAGAAGATGGAACTTCAAGGAATAATTTTTATTTACTTTTCCTGTAGATGAAATGGGCATGGTAATGCTGCTTGACATTTGCAGTTAACAGTTGATGCAGAACAGTTAGGATGACAAATATCAGGGCTGTTTAACTGTGTAAGACTGTTAGAGCTGATCATATCTAATGGATACATTAGATGTGTGTATTATCTTCATACAACTTATTTTCATTTTATCTTTTTCTGACTGGATCTGTTATAGTTATTAAATAATATCATAACCTGATTTTCTGGTGAACCCTTCCCCTTTACATTCTTGGAAAAAAGAATTTTGTTTTCATACAATGCCAAGGTAGTTTTGATTTCATAGATCTGGGGGTGCCTCTCAGTAGAAATCAATATGGTGGTGCACAAACAGCCCCAATACAGGGCAGTATAACCCAAGTTCCATTGTGTTTCTCAAAGAACCTCTTGGTTTCTCAGTGATGTACAAATTTTTAACTCCTTTGAGCTGTACAGCATTTTCCCCATCATTACTACTGGTGTTAGGAATTCACTGTAGGACAAACAGGCCATCATTACCCTCAAAATTGTCAAATCTAATGCTTTACCTATTTCTCTTATATAGTTATACAGCTTGAGATTTTTCTCCCCATTGGGATGACCCTTCATCCAGGTTCTGCAATTTTAGGTGGCATGCTCTGGGCATTATTTGATGTTTTTTAAGTAGAGCATTCATAACCTGTCTGTAGTGCTTGACATTATCTGGATGCAGGCTGAGCTCATGGCAACAGGTTTTCACCACCCATGCTGGACACCAGAAGAATCACTTTACAGCCTTATTCAGTTTGATGGAAGGGTGGATAAGTTCTCCAAGAGTAACTGAATATTTCAGTGCAGTGTCCTTTGTTGCAAAGGGAAATCTCTCAGAAGACAGGGAGCCTGAGTGTTCAGTAAAATGAGTCTGGTGGCCAGAGGGCAGAAAGCTGGACCAAAAAAACTGATTAAGACCTAATTGGTCCTAGAGCCCAACAGAGAGGCTTTGATAAAATAACAAAGGTTCTATAATGTAGCTTTTCCTGACCTTGTATAAGGAAGGTCTTTAATGCTATGTGTAGTACTAAGGTGTGTACTGCTAAGTGTAGTACAAACACTATGTGTTTGTACTAATGTACAAATACCACAAGAGGGTGGTATTTGTACAGTTGGGGTTATTAGGTTACTGTGTAAACTTTCATATAATTGAGACCATTTCAAATGAACCTTAAAAACTTTGAGAGATAATATTTCTAATAAAAAGTTCTTCTCAAGGGAGTAGAGGTATTTTGTAAATGAGAATTAGTGATGTGCTGCTGTATTCATATTAATAACTGAAAACTGACAGGCATAATGTGAATGTCCAATGGGTCTTCTGCTACACCACTGCCAAGAGCAGAGCATGATGCCTTCCTGTGACTTTCCCCTTTTCTCCTAACAGCAGTAAATTGAGAAGACTATTTAGAGTCTAGCTCTTTGTTTCTAGCATATTTCTGGTTTCTTGAATAGAGAACTATGAGCTTATATTTTTATGCTGAGTTTTCTGCCTCTTGAGTAAAGAGTACTGGCTCACTGTTGGACCTGAGACAGTATAAGAGCAGGAGCAAAGGAGGGGCAAACAATCCTTTTTAGATACTGAGTCTGATACACTTGTCTACCTCAAGTCTGTCTTGAGATATTGTAAAAATTACATTCTGTATTCTACTGCATTGCTGAATGCAGTGTCCTACATAATTTCAAAGAATGGAGATGCAAGCTCTAAGAGAAACAGATGACAATATAAGACTTTTCTGAATAAAGTTTTATTTTGTGGCTGTTTTATGTGGTTCCAAAAATAAAACAGGAGAGATGGGAAGTCAAAGCCAGCTTAAGAAAAGTGGGTATGTGGCCCAGTTTCCATCACTACAAGTTAGCTGTGACACTGAAGCAGCTTAGAATTACATTCTAAATGTTTTTTTGCTTAGGCTTTTTATTTTTATTCAGCAGGTGTTTCTAGGTATTCTTCTGAACATAAAATGTTCTTTTAAGGGTGAAGAATCTGTCAAATGGAACTTGGCAACTTCACATGTGAGGGTTTCTAGAACTTAGGCAAATGCTTTATGTTCTGCAGAAAGGGCTGGTTTAGGAACTTGTGACAATGACTGCTGCAGCTGTGCTTTTAAAGATGATAGCTTGGTAAAAGTTATGCTCAAAACTACCTATGTCTCATATAAAAAGAGACCAAGAAACCAAATTGGAAGGATTCATTATTTTGCAACAGCTGAGCATTTCCCACATCTTGGGGTCTTCTGAGGCCTGACTAATGAATAGCCTGGTATTGCTGATTGCTGCATGTAAAATCCTAGCAGCACAGGTAGTGACAGATAGGATACTTTTAGTTTCAAACCTGTCATATAGTGTGTTACTTCCATGGTAACATACCTGTGTTTGGCAGCCAATAAAGAAGAATAGCTGGATGTCAGAATGGGAAGTAAAGTAAGTTCCAAGATGTGCTAAACACAAAAAACCCATAACTAAGTTCTCAGTTTCAGTATTTTTCAGCAGTTACTTGACTGAAAAGATATATGGTATAATAATTTAGATTTTTAGCTGCCAATGGAAACAAGTGTTGATGTAATTTTGAACAGAAAAGTTTTCTTTAAATGGTCATAATCTTTCTGTTTTCACTAGTGTGTCTAATTGTCTGTTTTGACAGTTACTGTTTCACAAAAATTCTACAGTGGTTTGCTTTGGGTTTCTTTAAGACCTAAAGAATCAGTGTGATTCCTTCTCTAATTTTCTAAGGCTGTTTGCTGATTGGGAACCATGAGATATCAGGAAGTGATGCTATTTGTTGAATTTCTAGCTAGTAACTTCTTGTTCTTGTAGACATTATTAGAACCAGACTGTTAGGTTTGGGTGACAGACTTATGACAACTTTTTCATAGAGTTGCTATTTGTTTTCTTCAATTTATGCTGCTTAATGCTTCTACCAATTGGAGTTATTTTCCCATGTCTTTCAAGCAGTTCTGTTGTTTTGGATGGTTGATTCTTTTGCTCCCAGAGTATTTTCTATGGCATTTCTGAGTTCATGAATGAAGTAGCTTTGGTGCTTTCATTTAAAGGAGTACTCTTTTTAAATAGTTCTTGCAGTGCCTGAGAAAACATCTCTTGTTTAAGCAATGTTAATGTGGCTTAATGCCTTCTGGGGTTTTTTCCTGTTTTGACTTTGTCTTGGTTTGAAAGACAGGTACCTGCCAGCAAGAAAAACTGTAATCTCCCTTTGAATAGAGAATGTAAACCCCCTCCCTCAGATTATTGTAATTTTGCAATTGGAGACTCTCAGGCAAAGATTTGGGAGTGGGAATAACAGTTCTTTACTAGGAATATTAGACAAAGCAAAGACAAATACAAATGTAATAGCACTAAGAGACAAGCAAAAACAAAGAAACAACAAAACCTCAGAAAATGCCCTGACAGAGTCAGGGATGTGACCTGACACCCTGGGTATCAGGGTGTTGAAAGCAGCCCAGATGAAATCCTCCTGGAGCAGTAAATGCAGTTCTACAAAGTGAAAATAGTCCTGTAGGAAAGTCCGATGGTGGAGAAAAATGTGTTCAGTCTTCCTCTGGAGAGAAATCCAGTGGAGAGAGAGAAAACAAGCAGGGTCCCCTGGTACTTCAGTCCTTTCGGAGCGGTGTCCTCGGACCAAACTGCCGTTCACTGCTGTTCCACCCGGAGAAACCTGCTGCCTCCTTTGTTTAAGTCAAGTATCCATGAAGTACCCAGCAATCAGTTACCTAGCAAACCATCAGGAAAAAATTCCACAAACACAAAAGAAACAGATCCAACCCCCAACAGACTTTAATGGCAGATTGTTCTTACACTGATTTTTTTTTTTAATGTCTTGAGTTTGATCCATCAGATTTGGGTGCTGGCTTGTCGTTTTTCATAATCATCTCAGATCCTTTAAACACTGAAAACCAAAGAGCTTAATAGTCAGTTTTATTTTTTGAAGTTTCAATCCACATGAGTCCAAATTCAGTTATAACCTTAACTGATCCAATAGGAAATAGCACTTCAATGATAGCACTGTTTTAGCATAGAACAGGAATACATATTTGGATTTTATTTGTAGAGTCTTGTTAAGACACCAAAAAGACAGGTGCTGATTGATTTTGATATGCAAATCATAGTGCTGCATGTGAGCAGTTTTTACAGTATGTTTTCACTGTTTCTATAAAATATACTATTACAGGAGTAGCTTAACTGAAACAGATTGAATTGGGGAGACTTAAAAATTAATTGCTTATGAATTCATTAAAAAATTATTCATGTTGTCTTTAAGCTGATGTTCTTTGTTGTCCTGTAGTTTGCATCCACAGTGGTTTTTAAAATTTCTTTCATATTTAAAAAGAATATTTTTACATTGTAAGAAACAACAAACATAATCTTTCCACTCATTGGTGCATTGTCTTTTATTCTAATGCCCAAAATTATGTTCCTTACTTTGGAAATAAAAGGTACTGTAATGTACTTATTCCCTTTTAGGCATCCAGTTCAACTCTTACTGAAGTAAGTGTTGGATCTTCTGTACCTGGTGAATGTAAAGGCACACCACTGGGATCTCCTAATCTCCAGTTTCCCAGTGGTGAGTGTTTTGCCTATGACAGCAACATTAGTAATTTGGAAATAGGCAAGCTTTTAAGAAATTTAAGCAAATACTTGATGACGCTTTCCAGAATGTGGTGACATTATTTCAGAGGCAGGAAAGTGTAATAAAAAAAATTGGCATCAGTGTGCCATTGATAATGGTTTTCATCTGTTTCACTACTGCTGCCCTGTATGTTTATAGGAAAAGAGGACAAAGTGTCAGGAGATCTGTTATTTTTGTGGATGAAGTAATAGCTTGGAGTTCAGAAGCTGTAATACTACAAAGAGAGAGAAGTTCTGGGAAAACCAATATATATGGGCTTGGTTAGTTCTGGTTTGGTTTGTTTTGTTTTGTTGTTTGTCCTTTGGCTAGGGAGCAAATACTGGTACTCTGAGGTTCTCTGGCAGACATCTACAGGGAGTGGGGAAATGAAGGAACTTTAATGCTATCAGATGACACACCACGTGACAACTTAAATGACCTTGAACACTTCTTGGCAGCAAATGGTTGCAACATAATTTGCTAAATATCTAAGCCATTGCATCACTGAGATGCTTCTGCCATTTCTCAATTAGCTCTTCTGCCCTCATAGCATCCTGGAATGCTCAAGAAAGGATGAAGAGCCTAAGTATGTCAGAAGTGAAATATTTGACCTAAACCCTTCTTTTTTGAGTCATTGCCTTGTAAATGGTATTTGGGTTTGTTTCACTAAATTTTGACTGTTTAAAGTATGCTTATGATTTTTGTGAAGTCAGCTGAATCAAATAAAAAAATTAAGGAAGGAAAAAAGGAAAAAAATATATTGCATATTATATAAGACCTTTACTGTATCGTCTGTCAGTAAGTCAGTTCTTGAAAATATTTATATTTATGTGGACAGATGTTTTCTACTGGGTTTGCTTGGTCTTTTTTTCTAGAATAGTGTGTGTTGTTATTTATTTTTCACACTGTTCAGAAGTCATTGGTCTTTATTAAATAACTGTTTTATGGTGGCTTGGTTTGCTGAGTTATTACTTCATTTGCTTAGGTATTTGTTTAATTGTGTGGCATGTTGCTTTGTAATAATGTGTGGTGTTATCACTAAAATGCAAAAACATTTTTCTGGGTTTCCAGTCTGGCATATTGTAGAAAATGTAGCATGAGCTTTAGGTTCATTGAAAAGTATGGAAGGTGCATATGCTAGGAAATATTTTAGGGAAAGTATATTATAACTTGTGCTGCTGCAGTGTCCTAATGTATTGAGGGGCTAAGATGCTATGTATAGCTCTTCTCTGAAAAAAGAGTATTTAATAAATATTTTGCAAATGCAGTAGGGTTTTCTTGCTGTTTGCATTAGCTAATTGCTTCCAGTGGCTGAGTTTAGGTCAAGCAGTCAAGCTAGACACATGCTGAATGCTTGTATTCTCTCATGTTTTTTTCCCATTTAAAATATCAGCCAGTAAATCCTTTTCTTTGTGTTGTTTATTGTGGCTAATGATGTGGTTGGGTTTTTTTAGAACATGCCAGTGAAAGCATCTCTCAGCTGAAACATTCCTTGGCAAAAGGTGATGGCACTGGATTTGACCAGTCCTCTGTGGATGAGGGCAGTGACAATGCAGACAGGGCCAATGATGACTGTGGGACTGCAGCCAGTCCGGAACTGCAGCACAGTCACGCAGGTAAGATTACTCTGAAAGCAAATGGTTTAAACATTGTTAGGAATTGTACTGATTTCAGTGAAAAAAGTAACTGTTTATTGGTCATAATGGTTTTTATCTCTTCCTAGTCAACCAACTTAAAATTTTGTTGCAACATCAAGAAAGAATGGAAAGTGAGGAGTCTCCCTCAAGAAGGAAGAATTCATTCCATGTATGTTTCTTCTGGTTTCATTTGTGTTGTTTGAATAAATGGCATGCATGTTGATTTTATAGTATAAAGAGGAAAAAAGAAACATTGAATCATTTTTACAATCTTAAATATGGGAGCTTCTTGAGTCTATGACCAGAACTTGGTATCCTTGTGACCATAATGGAAGAAAAAGGAATCTGTAATACAGGGTTTATATTTTTCTCCTCTTTTTGTTGACAATGTAGTGTGGTTATCCATCCTTTTTGTTTTGAAAACACTTGGGATAGACAACAAGGAAAAAATTCTGAAAAAGCAGCCTCTGTTTTCCTTTGACTGTACCTTAAGAATTCTCAGTGTCCTTCTTATGCTTTAACTATGCTTTTTCTTGAAAGAGTTAGAGATGTTCATGCAAAACCAGGTTTTGTAGTTCTCTGCCAAAATGCAGTGCTCTCTGTCAAAATGTGCTTACTCCCTTACAAGGGCTTCTCAGATGCTGCTTCATTGGAGCAGAAGTGCACCACGGTACGTGTGATGCACCATTCAGTTACAGAGCACCTGAGAGTTGCTAGAATCTCCACAGAAAAGTAATTCAAAGGCACTGTTGCAGTTTTATCTTTTGATGGCCTACACTGAATATTTTTGGTTTATACTAAGCAAGACAAGCAGCTCTTTGCTGTCAAAGTTAACAGCAGAATAATCTAAAACCTGTATTTCTGCTGTGTTGCTTTCAGCCTGTGCAGCGAGCATAGCTCTAGTGTCCTGACATTAAGGAATTTTATTTAAGGTTAACTTTTCTGAGCATTCCAAGATCCACGAGTTTAGTATGGCTGTCCTGCCAGGTATTTTGCCTCATAATGGCATAGGAAAGAGTTAGTGTTTTGTAGCTCAACAGATTGATGCATCATTGGTTGACTTTGGCATTACATGAATCAGTATCAGTTTGTATTTAGCCTTGGAAGGGAGGGAAAGAATATTTTATTCCATCTTTGGGGAAGTTTTCTACTTATATTGGGGAGTTTTAATAGTGGAGAATTTAGAAAATTGCATACTTTTGTCTAAGAAACTTAGGACAGTGCTTTCAAGGAGTATATCAAAGGATGGAGGAATAAACAGAGGAAAAATGGGAATTTACTGTATTGATACAGCATTGTCCCATTTCTTCCTCTTGAAGTTTCCAGTGAGAGATATTCTGTGAAGTGGTGGCTTTATTCTCTTTTGCAGCTGTCCTCCATCTTCTTGCAGATATGAAAGTGCTCATGTGTAAAGCCCAAAAAAATGTTGAACTGCAAAAGCTGCACACACGCCAAAAATAAGCCCAAGCCCTCATAAAATCTGAGGTTGTCCAGTGATTTACTGGACACTGCAGAAATGCTTCTTGTATAAGAAGAATCCAATTTCCCAAAGGTCAAGGAAAGCAAACTTAGATTATGAGTAACCTTAACCTTTTGCTTTGAGTGATGCTGAAATACCTGATGACTGCTGAATAATAAATGACTGCAGGATCTATAGCTAAATATAACATTTCACAAAAACTATACGCTTTAGTAACCTTTACCACACTTCACACATATAAATAATATTGTTGCAACAAAATTCCCTTTTCTTGCCCATAGATTAAAGTTGCAAGAGACATCAAACCCTTTCTTTGATTACACCCAGATGGTTGGACAGAAATTTTCCTTTTGGTCTACACTTCATCACCTGAGGTCAAGGCCCAGCAAGATTGCTTCATATAACAAGTGCAGTTCTGCAAGCTGGGTTTTGGCTAACCTAGCTGCACCCAACCTCTGTTCCTGACACTGTTGTTATAGCTGGAGATGTGATGGATTCCTGTTGTCTCTTGCCAGTTTATAGGGGGGCAGAGTTCCTCTAATTCTGTGGTTTAGATGCTTGAGATTTGAGACATTCTGAAAAAGTACAAGATGGGCCAAATTATTTGTGATGTTGGCAAAACTGTTTGTCACCATGTTGAATGCTGGCTTCTAGAGCTGCTAAGCATTTATATTTTATAAATCCCTTTCAATATTAAGTATTTGAATGTGAACAGCATTTCCAAGACTCAGGCTTTATTGTTTGGTAATTCATACTGATCAGATGTGTCTCTCAGTTCTGATTTTAATATTTGTCCGGATTTAAATTCATGCCTCTCGTGACCTCTGTTCTTTCACTCTGTTACACATTATATTGTGAGAACATTAATTGAAAAATCCCAAATCAATTTATAATTAATTCATAACAACTATGTTGTTAAAAAAATGTCACAGAGGTCCTCTGTTCTTTTTCTGTTGAGAAAATATGCTACCTGTTATTTTCTTTTTAGTGAAAAATTCCTTAGCACTATTGTTTACATTTTAGTGATGTTTCTCAGTTTAAACATTAGAACTATTTTTCAGTGAAAAACAATTTTAATAGAAACGGAGTTTTTCCACATTTTCTAACGCTGCTGTGGTATAATCTTGTCATGGAGGCAGCTGGAGGTCTCAGCTGCAAGGTGTTCATTACGTTTTCAAAGAGGGACAGATGAATAGGAGCCAGAGAAACAGATGACTTACAAATATTATCAAGGCTATATTATATATACTTTAACAAGTGTGGTTCCTTTTTCTGTTTTAATTTATAAAGTAGTTAGGATTAGGAATTTAAATCAAGATGAATTCTGAGTCAGTAGAACATGGAGCATATGTCTACAGAGCTAGGCAGAATATGTGGCAAATTTGGAATGCCTTCTCTAAAGGCATGTTTTTTTCAGATGGCTCTGGATTAGTCTCTGCAATCCTGGTTCCAGATACCTCAAGAGTGTCCCCCTCTTTAAAACAGCTAATACTTATATTTGGTATAATTGGACTGAAAGATTTTTGTTGCTAGAAACTTTTACCTCATCCTGATTTAAGGATTACCTTTATAAGGATTGGACAAGGAATTTTAATGCATTGTTGGCAGAACCTGTAGATAAGACAACTGGTAGATGTAATAGCCATTAGTAGCTTGGTTTGCTTTTTTTATTTTGCTTTGTGGGGTTTTTGTTCAGGTCTGGTTTGTTTGTTTTTTGGTGTTTTTTTTTGAATGGTGAATAATTCAAAAGTAATATTTAAAAACAAGAATGTAGGTTTCTGAATCTTTGCTCTCTTTTAGACTTCAATTATATTTAGGAAATGTATCATGGAATATTTTCGCACAAAAATGTATGTTTGTGACCCAAAATCATAGGTGTTAGAATTGTGTGAGTTTCAAAAGTAAGGATATGCATAAAGATATTTGTTTTCCTTCAGAAGTGTGAACTAGTTTTAATGGAGAAGACTCCATTAACAATTCTGTGTGCATTTTGAAGCCTTGCCAGAAAAATGTAGGTTGCAGTCTGTGTGCAAGCAACATCTTACTGCAATAATGGAAAATCAGAACATAATACATGTTGTTTTTTACTTCCTTCCGAAGCCCCCAGAAGCTGTGCCTGCAGACTTACCAGCCCTTTCTGATCTTGTTCCTATAATCACTGATCAGTCACAGTACATTAAACATTTGGAAGCAGAAGTGAAGTTTTACAAGGTATCAGACAATTTATTTGACTTACTAAAACCGTGGTCCCTCAAATGTGAAGAACTGCATTAAAAGCAGCTTAGACTTGAGACTGATTGTTGTAATGACCAAAACTGAGCCAAATGCAGTTCAGTAGATTCCTTACCCTGTGTCTTGGTATCTGGTGTTTAAGAGTCTTTAAAGACATTTTTACATCCTATCACAAATACAAATAAGCCTTTTTTTTAAAAGAAGATTTATGGGAATTTAAGCTGCAAAAATACAAAATCTGTCTTTTGAGTATTCTTGGTCTTTCTAAAAGGGTTAAAATATTTGAAAATGTTAGTCTAGACTCTTGGTCTCAAGATGCATTTCAGTATTCATAGCCATCTTAAGGAGCCTTTTAAATGCAATTCCTTCATCCTATAGGAGGAGTTGTGTGGGGTGAAAGAGCAAGAACAGGCAGTTTTACTTGAAAATGAGGAACTCCATCAGAAGCTGAAATTCTTAACTGCAGAATACATATTGAGAGAAAAAACTCTTCTAGATTCCTCAGTAAGTTTTTATTTTTTGTTGCTTTAATCAGTGCTCAAGGATCTGGCCAGATTACTTTTATGAAAGGGTATACAAATGGTTGTCTGCAAATGGAGTTTTAGTCAAAATTTAATGAGAATTTGTAAACATGGATTTCCTTGGGTAACATAATTATCGTAGGTTGCTAACGATTAATTTAATAATTTAACTAATAAACAATTAATTTATTGATTCTTATATTCTAATGGAGATTATAAGATTCAATGCTTAAGTAAGTACATTTGTTTAAAAAAACAGCCTATATAATCGTAACTGAAGCGTTAATATTTTTATTTTAGACATATACTCAGAAATCCTGCCCTGTAGGTGGTAAAGACTGTAGCACATGCCAGCCTGTTACTTCATCACCAGCACATAACCAAGATCAGACTTTTGTTGCTGCAGCTTCTGGAGACAAAGCCAGATGGCCTGTAGAACTGGTTGGTATTACCTTTCTTCACAGAGACCTACCTTTGCAAAACTGTTCAGTGTTGCTGTTGTTGTTCCAGTTCTGATGATCAACTTTGTAACAGACACAGAAGAAGTTTTAGTTGACTGAACCTTAATCTGAGCTCAAATTTTATTCTCTTAAACTTCATCTTCTCATTATACCCTAATTAGTATTATTGTGCAGTTAGACACAGATGGCAGGTTGTATCTGCAGATGATGACTTCCTAGAGATAATTCTTGTTTAAAGATGATGGCTTCACTGCACTTTGGAGATTCTTAGGAGTAACGCAACACCCAAGCAGGTGGGAACTAGCTGGTGTAATTTATGTAGCCTTCCACACGAGCTCTTTTCATAATGAGTTGTTCTGCTCCTGAAGCAGTACAGGCTCAGTAAGGTACAAAAGTAGTTTTGTGCAATCTGCTTTCCCTTAGATGAATTACGCACCTTGTGCTTTTAGAGATACAGAGGAGTCCTAGTAATTTAGAGATGATATTGTCTCCTCCTGTATTTTTAGTTTCAGGGGATATTAATTTTCATTTTGTTCTGAAGTACTGGGGTAGTATTGCTATCTTTTGGGAAAAAAATTGACTAATTGAAAATTTTTGATATATTTTATCCATGTGCATTTGTGTACTGAGGAATTTATGCAGTTCTTTAATTCTATGGGATTTGAGGGTTTTTTCATAGAAATATATAGTTTTGGGTTTTTTTGTATTATTATTTTAGAGCTGAAGACCTCAGGTGATCACTGATGCCTGCAGTTTGGAAACAGTTTTTTACAGTAATTGCTTTTTTCTTCATCTGCCACATTTAAATCAGGAGAATCATGTTGATTGTAACTTCTCTCTAAGCATCATAGTGAGCTAAACTTGTACTGCTTTGTCTGGTTTGTTATCACCATTTTATTTAACATGAGTGTGGTTGATTCATATAAACAGTTCTTCATCAGATAATCAGAGTAACTCACTGTATTATAAATAAATAGTCTGTGTACTTCAAATTCCTAATAATTATGTATTAATATCTGCTGACTTGTGGGAGAGCAAGAGCCAAACTCAAGACATGATCATCAATTTCTGTGAATCATAGTAGAGTACTGAGGACTGCAGCTGGAATTGAAACAATTTACCATATGAGGATCTGGCAAAAAACCTTCTTTTGAAACAAAAGATGGGAGGGTTGTTCACTTTTTAGACTTGCAGAAATATGAACTATTTTGGTTTCTCTGCCACTAGTATTTCAACAGGTTTATGTCCTCAGGGGAAAAGAATGTGAGTGAAGTCTAGGTTTATTTGTAAAGACTGTTATGAAGAAATCATAATATAACATATATTTTCTCCCATCTTTTCTAAAGGAGAATCTAAAACTTCTTTATCAAGAAAAAGTCAATATCCTTGATGCTCAAATACAGTCTCTAAGGTAAAGTGATTTTTTTTCTTAAAATAATCCTTAATAAATTGTCACTACATAACAGTATGAACCACTCATAATCTGAATTTAACTAAGAGAATGCCTGAATATTGTCTTCTGATAGTGTCTCTGAAAACTGGTTTTCTGTTAAGTTCTCTCAAATATAGATAGAGCAAAATTGAATATACTGCTACTTTATAGAAACAGTAGCAATATAAAACGTCTTCTCTTTTTTACCCTCTTTCCCCTAAGAAAGGTCATGTAAGATAGACCACTCAAAGAAAAAAGAGCCATTACAATTTTAACTTGTGTGACAACTTCCATAATTAGCTACTTTCTACTACGGTTTAATTATGTTTTTCCCTAAATAAATCGTGGTTTCATATTTTTGAAAATACTAAATTGTTCTGTGTGTAAAAAGAGTTATTGGTAGAGAGACAAAAGAATGCTCTCTGCACTGGTGAAACCTGCAACATGCAAAGCCAGTTGTCTTAGGGAATGTAAAGGAGGATCTTTAATTTCAGCCGTATAAGCCAATTTTCCACCCCCCCTTTGCCTCAAGTGTTATATTTACTCAAAAATAATTGTTGGGGGTTGTCTCAGAAGTTCTTCAAGTACATTATTCAGCCTCTGATTTCTCCTAAGAGGCATGATCTTGCAAACAGGAAGTTCTGCAAAACTAAGTTTTATTGAAGTGAGAAATTATATCGCTTTCAGTGGGACTATCTTCCCTTTTAACTTCTGTCCAAGAATTTCCAACAATAGGTTTGTTGCACCATGACTGTCTAAGGATATATGCAGAGCAAATTCTGCTCAGTGGGTATATATATGCTCAGTGGCCCAATTCTATAGTGGGTTATATGTAATAGACCAAGTACTAAAATTGGAAGAAGTGCACAGAAGATTTTCCAGATGGAAATAAGAATGCACGCAGTGTATATATCATGTGCACAGTAAATCCGATGCAACCAGAATGTGTCAGACTTCCTGTGTGTGTGCTGCCCAGATGGCCTGCATAACAAACCCAGAGCTTTGGATTCATTGCACAATTTGTCAAATTGATCTATATGTGCACAGTGTGTGTTTGTCTGGAACTTCCTGATGTTAACATTCCTATTGCTTGCGATCTCACCAGCCTGACACATGCTTGGAAATTCTGGAGAAAATTCTTCAGAGCACCTGGTAAATATTTTGGAGACAAGTGAAAAACTTAGCCAGTTTTTCTGCACATGTGTTTGACCTCAGGTTATGTATATTGCTGGATCCGAGTGAATGTGCTGATTCTTGTCTAGGGAGTAGAGAATTAATATGAAGTTAGTGATATTATTAATAAAAGCAACAGAAAACTGTTGGACTATTGAAATATTTATACAGCAGGTTTGTTTTTTTTTGCTATTTTTATGAATCTTCTACTCTGTTCAGACAAAATATAAGCCTACAGGTTTTGCATCTAATAACTTTCTGTTTATCTTCAATATTTTCTGGTGCTACGGGGGAAGAAACAAATTAACACAGTATTGTTTTGTCTATTAATAATTTTGATTGGGCAGTTCAGCTGTTATTTCCATGTTAAAGTCTTCCTTAGCCTATTGAAATGTGTAAAATAATATTCATTACAGGGACTCTTACACTTCTTTTTAGGTTACATTTGTAGTTATATATTGTATATGAATATGACTTGTAGAAATATAAAATTTCACAAATTTCTTCTTTCTAGAAAAGACCTTTCAGAATCTCAGAAGACATGCAAAGATTTGGAAGGAAGGCTGAAACACCAGAAGTCACTGTTTGCAGCCAGAAATTCTAGCCAGGTTGGTGGTCTGTGCCTGAGCTGTGCCCAGCATGAGGCCATTCTTGCACAGACTCACTGCAGTGTTCACGTGCAGACCATCGAGAAGCTGACGAGGTAGGCTGAGAGGGTATGTACTTTGTGTTGGAAGTATGACTGCTTGCATTAGACCATTTAAGTCTCAATGTGATGGGTTACATTCGTAGAGAGATGTGCATTTATGGAACAGTACACTTCCAAGTTGGAGTCATAATGCTGAAATCAGTGAATGTAGGTCCTAACCACTTCAAAATCCACAATAGGTTTGCTACTTATTTCAAGTAGGAAAGAATTTTAGTTGTTATAATGTAGTTATGATAGCTCGGGCTGATGAAATAATGAGACAATTTACAGTCTGTTTTCTGTACTTTTTGTACAAACAAGGCCTTCACTCTGTCAGCACAAATATTGTGCAAGTCCATGCATTTTGATTGATTATTTATTGCAAAAGTTCATTATAATTATGTAGATGGAAGTTTTTTCTGGCTTCACTTTATTCTTTTTACCTATGAGGAACTTTTCAGATACATGAACAATAGGTCGTATGCTTGGGGTAGGATGCATTTCCTACCCCAAACACCTGTAGTAGTTCCTCCCTGACTACAATAAGACAGGGAAAAGAAGTTCCATTGGATAAAAAGAAATTAAATTATTTGATTGTAGCTTTTATTTAAATATTTTTTTAATCACAGCTTTATAGGCTGAATATATGTAATTCAGGATCCCAACAATAAATTATTTTTCTTAAGGAATTCTGCCAGTCAATTCATCCTCACAAAAACTCTACTTGCTAGTAATAATGATAGGATACTGCAACTTTCACAAAGTTTGTTAAACAGCCATCTATTTATTGTCAGATATCTGAAGCTTCTTAGAGTTTCTGAAGTATTAGAATGAGCCTGAAATGGAATAGTGGGTCAATTAGAAGCAGGGAGACTGAACAGACACAGAACGTATAGGTACTCAGTCAAGTGGGCACTACCCCTCTGCACTAGATGGTTATTGCCAGGATTTATGGTTTTTTTTCTATTAGCAAGTCCAGAAATTTTCTGGCAAAACTCTATTGCTGAGAAGTCATGTTTTAAAATCTGCTTTAGTAACAAAAGTAATTACTTGTCACAGATGTTGGAAAATATGAACAAACTGTAAATCAGTACATTCTTGTCCTCTTATATTACAGTGAGCTTGAAATAAAATATTTGAACTGACCTCTTTATCTATCTTAAACTATTATTGCATTTGGAGGTTTAAAAAAAATCTAAAAGCTAGATTTATTAATTTTGCAGTTTATTAAAAACAAGGGTATTTCAGTGGGAATTTTTCAAAGGAACTTTATCCAGTTCAAAAATGAAATGAAATTTCAAAGTATGACTGCTAAGTCTCTGGCAAATAGAAAAAAATGTGTTACCATTTTACACAACATTAAGAACACAACAGTTTTCAGACAGAATCTTGAGCTGCACGTAAACCACAGAAAACAAATAAAAGCTTTTAACATATCAAAGTAATGAAAAGGTGAGGTCAAGTATTACAATTTTCCCAACTCTGCTTTACCATTTAGTACAGGTTTTAGTGTCTTTGCGAAGAGTTGTTGAATCCAGGTGTCCTATTATTTGGCTTAGTTCCAGTTTGCAGCAAATGGATTCAGATGGTCATTTGATATACTTAGAGATTACTTGTTGAACCTAACCCTTCCTTTTTATTAATATTCCCCTCTTTGACATTTAATGAGAGTGTAATTCCATATTGCCTTTTTTTTAATTATTTGCATGGATCTCTGTTTTGTTTCGTCAACAGAATGTGCTCGGCTTCCATACATTAACTACTTGAGATCTGCTCTCTTTACTGGCAGTTTCTCTGATGGTCCACCATTCTAAAATGAAGGACTGGTTGTCAAGCAAATGATATTTTCAGTATCTGCCGACCTTGCAGTATGCTGTCTTTCACTCATGAGTTTTAGTCTTGCTTTGCTTACCACTTTGCTCAAGTCTTTTATCTGTATGTAGTTCATATTTGGTATACCTGTTGTTTGGGATTTTTTCTCTTACAAAAAGAACTAGAAGAAGTATCTGGGTTGTTTGGTTTTTTTTTTTTTTTTTTTTAATATGCAGAGAAAGAGATGACTTGATGGATGCACTTGTTTCAATGAGACAAAGCATAAAAGAGATGCAGCAAAGAGAATCTAATGTTTGTAAGCAAGTTGAACATGCTGTGCAAATGGCAGAAGAGGCCAATTTTGAAAAAACAAAGGTAAAACCATTACGAAATTAGAGCTTTTAAGTGTTCAGATCTAATGTAAATGTTAATTAGTTTTCCTGCTAATGAGAGAATACATGCATAAGACCTTAATATGATGTAGATTTGAAACAACTGCACCATGTGACTGTTTCTGAGCAGTAATATGAATTCTGTATTCAAGTTCTTAAATTCTCATCAATACTATGAGGAGTGCTGCATTTTTAAATTGATGTACTTTCACAGCTAGGTGATATAAATTGAGTTGTAGAATTTTCAAAGATATTCATAATATGTAAGAGGATAATGTTGACATCACACTTCTGACCTACTCTGGAAAGAATAGTTAAAATGCTTACAAACAGTTCTTTTTTCCTCAGATGAGAGCAATGCAAGAACTGTCTGACTATCAGAGCTCTTTGTACATGAGAAGTCTTGTCTAATGCTAAGCTTGTCTAAGCTTCTGGTGTTATGTAAATAATAATGATAAAACCAGTTTTTATCTAATGCTTGTGTTAGCCCTAGTTCTGTACACAATCAACCTATAGTCACCTAAATTATTTCCTTGATAGTTAGTGACATCTACTGTACTATTAGTGAATTACTATGGAATTGAGAGAGGATTGCTTTGATTTGGTTTTTGTAATTGAATGCAAACAAGATTGATGTAATTTAATTGTTTTATTGATAAAATTGGTGTTATTTATCCAGTGCTGCAAGAGAAGAGTGTGTGCTAGTAGGGTTGTGTGAAGTGCTACCTGTTTGTCTTCAAGGCTGAATAGTAGTCCGGGTTTTTTTTCATGCTCCAAAACTGTTTTAATATGAAGGAACAGGAAAAAAGGTTTTACTTATACTGCATTAATTTTGCCTTTTTACAAGTACTGCTCTACCTCTTGGTAAGTACAAAACATGCTTTTTTCCCCAGTCCTATTCTACTCTTAAGTGCTGTTTTTCTTGATAATTAGCATGGAATCCCATAGAGCAGTCCATGTAACAAAAGTGAGAAGTTAACACATCAGGCTTTCAAATACTATAATTGCAATTTCATCAGCCTATTGTCCCAAAGTCTAACCTCAGGTGCTTATCCCTTAAAACCACAATTTCTTCTTGTCTTTTGGTTGTCTCCATAGTTTTTGGCCTCTAGCTTATTGCATAGAATAGGAAGGAGATATACTACATTTAAGTTTACATAGTTGAAGCAAAATCAGGAATATATTTTTGACACAAATGTCATAAAGGAATAATTGTTTGAACTGCTCATTGTGTAGTCAGAACAGTGGAGCTAACAAAATACACATTTCTTCTTCAAATGCCACTAATGCAGCTATTTTCTTCGAGAGTGGCATTGGTTTAGATGTCTACCAAGCTACAGCAGTTTTATGCATGCAATTGTTTGTTGAAGTTGATGATTCTTTCCTATAGAAAAGGATTCAATGCCATAACAGAGGGATTATCTCACTACAGTAGACTTGTAATAGGAAAGAGACCCTGAAGAGGGTCCCTCAGAATTGCCATAAAACTAATGAAGACTGTTGGAATATTCTCTAAAAAACATAATTTAACTTTCTCCCCTCATGA
This sequence comes from Peucedramus taeniatus, assembly GCA_013400575.1. Classification (NCBI taxonomy): domain Eukaryota; kingdom Metazoa; phylum Chordata; class Aves; order Passeriformes; family Fringillidae; genus Peucedramus; species Peucedramus taeniatus. The sequence goes on from WBNO01029769.1 coordinate 24,561, forward strand.
ACAGTCTAAAGCCAAAAAAATTGAACACAGGGGATTGGCTTTGAGTGAAAAAAAAAAAAAAGCAGTTAAAAAAAAACTAATTTGAAAATAAAGGGTAATAAGCTAGAATTCCTCAAGCTTCCTTGAAACAGAATATGCTGGATAACAGTGGAATGTTGAAATTAAATCTAGTTAACTCGTAGACTAGCAAAGATCCCTTCAATGTGCTTAGAATACTTGGATTTACTTGTAATGGAGTAGTGTATTTCTGATTTAAACTGACATAACACTCAAATTGTACACTTTGGCAGAGATACAGAAGCATAAATTGATAAATATCTTCTTTTTCTGCAGCATTTTTAGAAGATAGTGAAGACAGTATTTTGAGAGTGTTCTTGAATTTACGTTTCTTCTTTTTCTGATAGAAAACCCATCTATAACCCTGTGTTTTAGCTCCTGAAATTAAGCAGTACTTTATGAGGTATTTAGTAGAATTAATTTTTGACAAACCTGAAACCTATTTGTCAAACTTTTTTTGTATCTTTAGTGACTGATTTCAGGTTTCTTAGCATTCTGCACTCAGTAATTCACTTTAGGAAGAGACTAAGTGGAAGTGCATACATTTTATTAATTTTTCCTTCAGTTCTTTAGTTAGTGACCACTGTATTTGTAAGGAGTCAAATACTGGAGGCTGATTCTAGTGGTGTGCATTCAGGAATTTCAAATTTTAAATGTAAGGCAAATAATCATAATTTTAGAAGAAAAGCTACTTATTTGGAAAATGCGCAGAGAAAAATGCCTCAATCTTTGCCATGATTCCTAAAAGCAAATAAATTTCTCAGTTACAGTAGGGCATGTAAAACATACAAACCTACAAACATATACATCTGTCTTCATTTTTTTAGTTCTTTTCTAGATGTTAACACAGTAGGATATGTATAAACATCATAATAACTGCATTAAAAAAAAAGATATTTCTAATAGCAAACTTGTTTCTTTGAAGGTATTAGATAAATACCATGTTTGTTTAAAAATTTTAGGTTTCTTTCACTTAAGCAAATTGGGGTTTTTTAGGCTCTAGTCCACTGTGAACAGCTGAAAAGTGAGATGGAACGACAGAAGAAATATCTTGAAAAGGAGTTGGCTGCCCAGCTAAATAAGTGTGCTGATGAAAAAGAAACACTACGGCGAGAAATGAAGAAGGAAAGGGAGGACTTGTCAGCAATGGTATGAGTTGGTTCTTTCTCTGTTTGTGTATTACAATGAATGTATCATCCTCCTTAAACTTCATTTACTTTTATTTTTAGTTTTGGGTGTGAGACCTCAGTCACTCCTAGCATTTCTTTAAAGCAGTGGTAGATAAGTGATGTTTTGAGTTTGAATAACTGGGTTTTGTGCTATGTCACTAGATACATACTAGGTTGTTGATGTTATGCACTTTATTTTAGTTTGCATAATATTTTTAATGCTTGTAATTAGTAATTCTGACTCTGTGTCAGCGTAAGAAAGGGTTAAATTATATGTGATGCAAGCTTTGTACCTAGCCTTTTTATAAAAATTTTTATTTAGTTTGCCAAGGCAAGCATTTAGAAGTTAGCACATGTCAAATTTAGGATTCTTTGCTACTTTGATCTTATATATACATGAATTTTACAATAACATAATTTCAAAGTGATCTTATCATATGTTTAGTTTTCCCACCTGCAGAAATGTGTTGGGATCTCTTTTCTCACTCTAACTAATGTTTATAAACTCTCTGAGACAGAATCTGTCTCATTGTTTATGCCTCGACCATCGTGATAGTCTTGATAACCTTGTTTTAGGTTTCTAGATGCTGCTGTAATTTGAATATAAAACATGAGGGTTTTCTTCCCAATGGAGTCTACAGAGGAAAGCTCAAGCTAACAGCAGTAAGCCTGTGATAGAAGAGGCATTTCTAAGGTGATTGAAATGGGAAGAAATGTAGAGAGATAAATACTGCATGAATTAGTGGTTTTCATGCTTGTTTGATCTGCAATGTCTTCAGCCATTTCTGTTGGAGGTTTGAAAACAACAGAGTGAATTTCTCTCCTGATTGAAGACTTTTTCTTACTTTTTGGGACTCTTTTATAAGTTGTATGTCTTATTTCTAAAAATCTGGAGAGCACAGACTGAGCAAAATAAACCATTTAAGTGTATATCAAAAACCCTCTTTGACTCCAATTCCAGATACAAAAACAGATATTAAGCACAGTGATAGGGACTAAGTGATATTTAAGTATGTGAACTGATCATCAGTGATCTGTTGTCAGGGAAACTGAAATTAAAAAAATAATCTTCCACTGGAGATATTATTAAGCAAATCCTTGTTTGACTCTTTGCTATCTATTAGAAGTTATGCCTTTTATGAAGTTAGTTGTTTTGTTACAGAGTTGATTTAAAGCATTGTATTCACTCCAAAATACAGCCTATTAGACAAGGATTTCATACTCTTTTTTTGGTAGAGTATTTCACTCCATGTCATCACATTAGCTTGTATTTCATCACCCACTGAAATGTGTTTTACTGGTTCCAATTCCCACTTTAAGTAGTTGTACTCTTTTTTTTTTTTTAATCCTGCATATGCATTAAACAACATATAGTGACATTATGATGATGTCGTGCCTGGTAATTAAAGACATGGGATGACTTTGTAGAAAATTATGATCTATGCTAATGATTTACACCTACATATGATTAACTACTTTTATGTTTTAGGTTTACTGTGGATCAAGATTCATCTCAATATTTTATTGCTTACTTTATGAAATGGTTCGTTTGAAGGGGAGAATTGGCATGATAGATAAATCAGGTGGATGTGTAAGGAATGAAAAATAGTTATGAATATATAATCCTCTAGGTTTGGCTTTGAATTTCTGAAAGTTAACCTAGAACTGTCAGACACCATTATTTCCACTTATATTAGTAAGCTTCAGGGCTAAATAGCTGAAGATTCACTGTCTCTGTTTTATTGTTACATTTTTAATCATCCAGCAAAATTTCATCTGAATTAAATTAGAATTTTTAATATACTAATTCTATATGAGTTTTGCACAACAGTATGCTTTGATCTACAGTGTTGAAATGCATTCTGAACTTGAAAATTAATTTAAGATCTGTGGTTGCAACAGTTTTCTTTAGCTGGGGGAACATGATTTGGTTTGAATCAATCTACATAAGGATGGATAAGAAGCTGTTAAATAGTACTCTTACATTGCAAAACTAATGTAGCCAGCTGCTTCTGGCATATTAACATATGGTAATATGCCTTGTCCATATTAAAAAGTCCTGGAGACTAGTGCAGTTGATGAAAAGTTTCAAATAAACTAGTGTATGATAAATTAAAAATAGTGAACCCATTAATAAAATAATGTAGCCATATTCTGTTATATTATGAATAATGTAATAAATATAATAATACATTTTAATTAATATTAAGGATATATTTTTATTGTACATGCTTGATTTTTAAATACATTTTTAATCTTATATATTTTGTCTACATACAGTTGCTTTTGAGGAGAAAGTTCCACAAGAGTTTGATCTGTGGTTGGTCAAATTGCATCATTACAGTGTTCTTGGACTTTTTCAGGTCACAGCTTTGTCTAAGGATGTGGCTGTTTTGGAGGCTCAAATAGAGAGAATTACAAGGGAAAAGAATTCTCTAGTTAACCAGTTAGAAGAATCACAGTGCCAGCTTGCATCTCATGAAATGGAGATGAATAAGGTAAGCACATTTATAAAGGAGCATTGAACTTGTTTTTCCTTATCATTGTGACCTGAAAGAAGATATTTTTTACCTTGTACATTTTCCTCTGTTTTGGTAAGAAATATGTGGTAACTGTAGACTTCATCTCAATATCCCAGAGCCACTACAGCTATCCCAATTGCAGGAGTAAAAAAATAACTTTTTCCACTTCCAAGTCACCTTGTCATGTAGAAGCTAACTTTTCTACTTTGCAGCTTGTGAGGGTCACTATTTAAAACATTATCCAGTGCTTCAGTAAAGAATTTAGTTTGGTCTGAGTGAGACAACATAGACTTCAACAGTATCTTTAATTGCTACCTGTGGGGCTTGCAGTGCTAAAATAAAGGGAACTATATCAAATCAGTATTTTTCAAGTTCTTTCCTTTCAGACTTTTTATGTAGTATACTGCTTAATTCAGTACTACTATTGATAGCAGGGCTCTTACAAAGGCATCTTCTAGTTAAGAATTACAGCTTAACATGCATCTTGTGTAGGTCTGTCACTCTTAGGTGCTTTCTTTTGCATGTTTCTCAATTAGAGCCTTAAAGGAGGTCATAACATGAGAAAGAAAAAAAAAA
>WBNO01029770.1:0-27108 GCA_013400575.1 Peucedramus taeniatus
TGATTCTCCCCCTCTACTCTGCCCTTCCGAGACCCCATCTGGAGTATCATGTCCAGGTCTGGGGTCCTCAGCACAAGAAAGATGTGGACCTGTTAGAGTGGGTCCAGAGGTGGCCACAAAGATGATCAGAGGATTGGCACACCTCTCTCCTATGAAGACAGGCTGAGAGAGTTGGGGTTGTTCAGCATGGAGAAGGCTCATAACAGCCTTCCAGTATCTTAAGGAGCTTATAAAAAGGAGGGAGAGGGGCTCTTTATACAAGCAGATAGTGACAGGACAAGGAAAAATGGTTTTAAACTGAAAGAGGGCAGGTTTAGAGATGGTAGGAAGAAATTCTTTACTCAAACGGTGATGAAGCACTGTAACAAGTTGCCCAGAGAAGTTGTGGGTGCCCCATCCCTCGAAGTGTTTAGGGCCATGTTGGATTGGGGCCCTGAGCAGCCTGATCTAGTGAATGGCATATCTGCCCATGGCATGGGGGTTGGAACTAGACGACCTTTAAGGTCCCTTCCAACCCAAACCATTCTATGATTTTATGAAGTAGTGTTTTATGAAAGAAAATGTGACAAGCCTGAACCATCCTTCTTGGGTCAATCGAAATGTAGTTCAGCTTTTAATTATGTTCTTTAATAAATTCCTTCAGCCATGATGGAGGTGAGTGAAGCAATAGGGGAAGACAGAGGGTTAAAATCGCTTCCCTGGTGTGAAGTGAGCTGTGAGGAACAGGTCCCAACAGGCCACCAGGTAAGTAATTATTTTTTCAGACTTAATCTTCCATCTCAGATTACAGTTAAGCACATAATCCTTCTTGCTTTGATATTTATACCTCACTCTGCATCTTCTCTTTGTTCCACCAAAAACAGAAAACAAAGAGTAAGACTGGGCTGAGAGATTCAGATGTGCGTGGACCTTGTAGGCCCCTCTTCTTTTCTGGGACAAGGTCAACTTCTGGTGTCATGGCAGGGCTTGGGATGGTGTTAGATCCAGGTACAGGACTTCCCTGATCCTGTATGAGAGTCTAGCTGAATAAATGAATCCAAACAATTTTTGGTGAGACATCATTTTGGAAAATGCTAAGGAAACTGGGACTTCACTTTACCTGCAGATGTTAGAAATACAGTCCTCCTGGGGGTTATAAATGCCTTGAAAATGACTGGAATTTAGCAAGATAGTGCTGGAAACCAGACACTTGTAATCTGTGTTTCAAAAATGAGCTGGTAATTTATGGGTGAGCAGCAGGATGTGTCCCCCAGAGAGTCCCCAGAACCATAGAATCCTAGAATCATGGAATGGTTTGGGTTGGAAGGAATTGTAAAGATCCTTGCCAGGGGCAGGGACATCTTCCACTAGACCAGGCTATTTAAAGCCTCATCAAACCTGGCCTCGGTAGGAGTCACCATGTAGGATTTATGGGGAGCATTTGTTGTGTGTGAAGTCATGTTGCTGCCACAGCAGGGACAGCCCTGAAGCTGTGAGCTCATTTTGCCATTCAAAAGAGCAAATTGAAGTGAACCAAGAGGCAGAACTTCAGCTGTGGGAAACCAGGAAATCCCTCTTGCTGCCTTGGAAGGGCTGAGACCCTGGCAGGGGGCTCGGAGAGCTTGGAATGGAGCCAAAGACCCCTCTGCCCTTGATCTCGAGCCATGGAAACAGTTACCAACTTTATATGAGGAATTACAAACCAGGGAAAGTAGAATAAAATAAGTAGCTTATTTTTAAGTAGAAAAATAGAATGTTAGGATTCATATGAGAAGTGTACAGGGGGGTCAAGAAGTGTACAGGGGGGTCAAGATGGAGGAATCTGGGCGTGTACTGTCCTCCTTCCTTCTTCTTCATTGTCTCCATTTTCTTGGTGATGTTGGCACATGGAGATTGGTTTAAGGTAGAATTTCACTGTCTAACATAGGTGATAGGTACTGGAAATTAACTGTAAATAATGTCTACGTAGTTTATAGTATAAAAAGACAACACAGACCCGGGGGCGGGCAGTGTGCCTTGGACTGACCTGCTGAACGTATCGCGGCTGGTCAGGGAGAACATGTTATAGATAAGAAATAATAAACAACCTTGGGAGCAAAAGCCAAGCAGCTCTGACTCTTTCTTCGACCATCTGGCTGTGAAAAGGACTCTTGAGAAATTCCCAGGCAAGGGGAAATCCGAGATTCAGCTACATCAACTGGCTTCCACATGCATTTACATTTGATATACCCCATAATCCTTCCGTACTGCCTACTCCTTCAGACAATAGATTCATGTAACTATTTTACAACCAATATGGACAGAAGTTTGGACAATTACGCATTTTTTTATTGACTGCAAAGTCATTATACAAGTCTATCACCTCAAATATGAGCACGGTAGAAAGAACTTGATATTCCTAAAGCAGACTTTATAAAAGCTTTATTGGATTCTAATTTATATTATGGGCTATAAATTGTTCAAGCCGCAGTGCTCATACCAATGTCCCTGACACATTGGTCTGCACTTGAAGATGCTCTGTTTAATAAAGCAACTAACTCCGTGAGAGATCACTTCCAAGCACTTTATTATGGTTGTATTAAGATGTCCGCAGCAAATTGCCTTTGCCTTTAGCATAGAGAAGGGAGATGAGCTCTGTTAGGGATGGTAACTGTCAAATCACAGAGCCTTTACCTCAGCGGGGAAACACACAACAAGGTATGAGGGGAAAGAGGGCACCACGTCCATCGGAGATGTTTGGGTTTTATTTTTGTTTTGGGGCTCATCCCGTCTCACCGGACCTTAATTCACAGCACCCCACCGTCCCAGGACTCACCGAAGCGCTGAGGCGGCGGGGTCGAGGGCGGGGCCTCCCCACACCCCGCAGGCCCCATCCACCCCTGGCGCCGCCCAGGAACCGGCTCTGGTGCCCAATGGCGATTTGGCGAGCGCGGGGCGGGATCACCTCCTCCCCGCTGATCCTCCTATTCCAGCGCCGTCTGTGATCCTGCCGGGGGGAGAGTTATGGGGCAAAAGGTGTGCTGAGAGCGCGGCCCTGGGGCCCAGGTCGTGCTCCTGACGGCATGGCGGCTCTGTGCCGCTAGGCCCTGCCCAGCCCGCGGTGCTCCCCCCGCCATGCCGAGTAGCAGCGCCGCCGCGGCCTCCTGTGCCACCGAGCTGCCGCGCCTCCCCCTCCCCCCGCTGCCGCTGCTCCAGCAGCACATCTCCGGCCTCGGCTTCCGCGACCACGGCCTGCCCGCCGGAGGCAGGGGAGTGATGGGGGTGGCCCGGCAGCGGGCGGGCTTGGCGCCGCCGCCCGACTCCCTCGGGGAGCCGAGGCTTGGCGGAGCGGGGGAGGCGGCGGCGTGGGGCGAGGGAAAGCTGGAGCTGGAGGAAGAAGAGGACGAAGAGGACCACCTGGCCGCGCTGCTGCTGCTTTCCACGTCTTCCTCGCCCTCACAGCCGCTTCCGCTGCTGCCGGCGTTGGGATCCGTCCTGCTCTCGCCCGCTCTCGATGAGCAGGAGGTAGCGGCAGGGGCGCACGATCCTGAGGGCATGATGGCGGCAATGCTGTCCCACGCTTACGGCGGTGGTCTGAGTGGCGGCGGTTCGGTGGGCCTCAGCGGCGAGCAGACGGCGTTACTCTGCGGAAAGAGCGTCAACACCACCGAGTGCGTGCCCGTGCCCAGCTCTGACCATGTGGCTGAGATCGTGGGCCGCCAGGGTGAGTGGAGAACTGGATGGGATGTGGGGCGGCCTGGGCCTGCTGTCCTTCCCCGGGATTCGTGGCAGGCCTCTCCCCGCACGCCCCTGGGGCGTGCTCCTTCGGGGCCGGCTGCAGGAGCCCCTTGCCTCGGTAGTAGCTTTATGCCCGCTGGGGACGACCTCTCCCTACCAGACCCCGGCTTCCCCATGGGGAATAGGATGCTGGCACCAGGCCAGTCGTACTTGAGAAGGCGAGAACAAGGACTGGATTAGCTCAGACCTTCAGTTTTTGTTCATCTGAGCTGTAAAATGCAGTGGATAGCCTGGCAATGTACAGGTAGGTGTTGGCATAGGCTTTGCTCTTCAGTGATACTTGGCTCGTGATCTTTAGTGAGAAACTGACTTTCACTGTAGGAACTTAGTAGTATGTTTTACAAAGATTTTTGAGTGAAGTGTTTTAATTTGCCTTGGAGAGCAATGTATGGGCTGACACTGTTCCTACAGCTTTTCATGGTGCTCACCAATTACAAAGACCAAAGGAGTCAACGAGATGGAGAAAGGAGCCATGTTTAGCCCTCCTCTGTGTGAAAGCCCTTGTCTTTCTGTTTGGGTTATGGCTTTCTGTTGATTGCTGTTGCTACACTCAGTGGCTCTCTATTATGTCATTAGGATGAGGTCATATCAGTGATGTCACCTTCATTTTGTGCCTTTCATATGGTCTTGTGGGAGTAGTGCTTGGAGGAGTTAGATGTTTACCGTCAGCTTTCTAGTGGTGAACCTAATTTTAAAAGCCCTTTTTATATACTGGGAGAAGCACTGAGCAGTATGAAGTGTAGTGTATGACTGAGCAGTATGAAGTGTCATAACGTCACCCTAGGACATTGTGGAAACACAGACAATGAAGTTGTCACTCCCTCTTCCCTTTTGTGTTATTTTTTATTGTTTTGGGGTGGTATGTCTTATTTGATGATGAGCTCTGATAATGAGCAGTTATGCTGCCTGGTCTCTCTACACTAGTGTGGCTTTGGATTGGTTTTTGCCTTGAGTATGGAAGAAATGGTGAGATTGGTCTAAACCAATGTGGTATTAAAGAAAGGCCCACTGAGCACCAATGCTTAGGTGAACTTGTTTTCTCTTTTTACATTTATTTTAGGTTTTTAGCAGTGAAGGGTGAGGTTTTTGCTGTATGTGTCAAAGGAGAATAGAAGGCTGTCCAGCAGAAATTTGCAAGTAGCTTCCTCTGATGCAGACAAGTCTGTTCTGTTCAAGCAGCAAATTTCTTTTCCAAGAAATAGTGTTTCAATGTCTTAAGGCATCCCAATGTGTCACTGGGGATGGTGGGCAGAGGAGGGGGGAGTGGGTGGAAAACAGAACTGAAAACTGGGATTGCTACAGTTCTTTAAAGGAGAAATAGAAACTAATGGGCTTCAAGGACTGATTAGGCTGCCATGTTTATTCTCCACCAGATCAGGGTTGTTCTCTGTAGTATATTTTTCCGTACTTTGAGTCACTTAAAGACAAGATAATGGGGTTTGCATAAAAATAGGATCATTGTTCCTGAGGGTTCATTTGCTGCTTCTGCTTTTATTTTTCATCTGGTGTCATGCTGTTTGGCTTGTGATAAAATATTTAGCCTTGATGGGGAGGCATTTTATAATACAAAGAGTTAGGGCTACAAAAGAGGAAGGAGCAGGAGTGGAGGGAGAGCTAAAAAAAATGCTGCCAAATATACTTGCATGACAGCTTTGTGCAAGGAGGCCCTTCAAAATTCTCATTCATGGGAGACTTATGCTTAAAGACTGCCTCATGTAAGTTGTATTAGTTCCACTAGATATTTGTCACATGTCTTAAGACATGCTAGTCCTTGCATCCCCTTTTATGCTCCAGAACTGTGCTGGCTCGTTGCATGGGTTAGAGGCTCTTGCTTTCTCATCCACTTGCTGTGCATTTGTCTGTGCCCTAGCCCACAAAATGTTGTCAGTTGTAGTGCAGCTTGGTCTGCCTTGAGCAAGGCTGGTCAGAGCTGCATCCTTCACAGATCGTTCTGCTCTCTGTAAAAATGAAGATGCATATTCTCTTCCTAGCAGACATTGTAACCAGCTGGTTACATAATCATACTTTCCACTAGACCAGGTTGCGCAAAGCCCCATCCAACCTGGCCTTGGATACTTCCAGGGATGGGGCATCCACAGCTGCTCTGGGCATCCTGCTCCAGTACCTCACCACCCTCACAGGAAAGAATTTTTTCCGAATATCTAATCTAAACCTACTCTCAGTTTGGATCCATTCCCCCTTGTTCTGTCACTACATGCTCTTGTAAATAGTCTCTTTCCATCTTTCTCGTAGGCTCCGTTCAGGTACTGGAAGGCCACAATTAGGTCACCCCAAAGCCTTCTCTTTTCCAGGCTCAACAATCCCAATTCTCTTAGCCTTTCCTCATAGGAGAGGTGCTTCATCCCTATAATCTTGGTGGCCTCCTCTGAACTCCAACAGGTCAATGTCCTTCCTGTGCTGGGGACCCCAGAGCTGTATGTAGCACTGCAGGTGGGGTTTCATGAGAGCAGAGGAGAGGGACAGAATCACCTCTCTTGCCTTGCTGCCCAGGCTGCTTTTGATGCAGCCCAGGATACAATTGGCTTTCTGGGCTGTAAGTGCACATTGCCGGCTCATGTCCAGCCTCTCATCCACCAGCACCACCAAGTCCTTGGCAGGGCTGCTCTTGATCTCTTCATCCCCCAGCCTGGATTGCCCTGACCCAGGTGCTGAACCTTGCACTTGGTCCTGTTGAACCTCATGAGATTCTCATGGGCCCACTTCTCAAGCTTGTCCAGGTCCCTCTGGATGGCATCCCATCCCTCAGGTGTGTCAACAGCACCACTCAGCTTGGTGTCATTTGCAAATTTTCTGAGGGTGCACTCAATCCCTTTGTCTATGTCATGAATGAAGTTATTAAATAACACTGGTCCCTGTACAGACCCCTGAGGGACACCACTTTTCACTGATGTCCATTGGGACTCTGAGCTGTTGACTGCTACCTTCTGGATGCAACTGTCCAACCAATTTCTTATCAAACATTCCACTCATCGAATCCATTTCTTTCCAATTTAGAGAGAAGAATGTTGTGTGGGACTGTGTCATAGGCCTTAGAGAAGTCCAGGTAGATGACATCTGTAGCTCTTTCCTTGTGTGCTGATGTAGTCACTCCATCGTAGAAGGCCACTAAGTTGGTCAGGCAGGACTTGCCCTCGGTAAAGCCATGCTGGCTGTCCTGAATCACCTCCTTGTCTTCCATGTGCCTTAGCATAGCTTCTAGGAGGATCTGTTCCATGATCTTCCAAGGATTATCTTGAATTAATTCAGATAAGTTTTATGCCAGACTCCTCTGTACTGCAGTACTTTAATATCTAATTATGTAACGGTGATGAGATTGAAATGCTACTTCTGATAGATTTCCACAAAGATTAAGTTTATATTCTTTCTGTTGCTGTCTGAGGTATAAAAAGAACTTGAAAGTCTGCAGCCTAAAAACATCAGTTCTGAAATACCAGGACTGCTGAGTTTGATCTAGGCTTTGCTTGAGGCTTCATTGCTGTGTCTGAGAGCATGTTTTTTGTAAGTTCTAACTGAATAAGTAATGATAACCAGAATTCCACCGTGTTCTTTAGCCAAATTTAATTTTTTGCACAGTGGAAGAGAATCTCTAGACACTTTATCACACCAAAGGAGCTTCCGAGTCCTAAGCAAGCTGTAAACAAGCAAAGACCTTATGGTGCACACATGTAACATTTTTTCAATTGTGTGTGAGTTTCAGAAATAAATACAGCACTTAAGGCAGTGGTGTTCTCACAGCCCTGCTCTAGGTTTCTGGATTCCAGATTAGAATCACAGAATGGTTTGGGTTGGAAGGGATCTTAAAGGTCATCTAGTTCCAACCCTCTCCTGCTGTGGGTGGGGGTGCCTTTCACTAGATCAGGTTGCTCAGGGTCCTATCCAATCTGGCCCTGAACACTTGCAGGGATGGGGCATCCACAACTTCTGGGCAACTTGCTCCAGTGCTTCACCACCCTTTGAATAAAGAATTTCTTCCTACCATCTCTAAACCTGCCCTCTTTCAGTTTAAAACCATTTTTCCTTGTCCTGTCACTATCTGCTTGTATAAAGAGCCCCTCTCTCTCCTTTTCATAAACCCCTTTTAGCTACTGGAAGGCTGCAATGAGATCTCTCCGAAGCCTTCTCCTCTCCATGCTGGACAATCCCATGTCTCAGCCTTTCTTCATAGGAGAGAGGTGTGCCAATCCTCTGATCATCTTTGTGGCCACCTCTGGACCCACTCTAACAGGTCCGCATCTTTCTTGTGCTGAGGACCCCAGACCTGGACATGATACTCCAGATGGGGTCTTGGAAGGGCAGAGTAGAGGGGGAGAATCACCTCCCTCGACCTGCTGGGCATGTCTTTTGCTGCAGCCCAGGGTCTTGTGTAGGCATTTTTGCTGGTAGCTGTGCACAAATGTGGGATGCCACAGCTATATAAGGTGTGGAGTGCTTGAAATGTACCTTGTGGTTGATAGTTGAAACTGTGTTGGAGGTTGCTGGGTTACTGTGACAATAGTTCAGTGTGTTGCTGCTGGAAGCATTTACATCACTGGAAAAGGCTTAAGACTTTAATGAATAAGTTAAGTGCTCCTTAGAAGTTGTGTATTATTTCTAAAACCTGGCAGGTTTTTGTGCCTTTGTTTTCTATTTTTTTAATGTTATTTTTATTAATCTTAAGTGTTCTCAGCCTTTTCTTATTCCCCTTGACCCCCAAGAAATGAAGTTGACAGACACTTTTTGGGGTAGTGCAATATATTTCATTGTAGTCTTTGAGGTAGAAAAATCTCAAAGGTGAAGAACAAAGGAAAAGATTTTTGTATCCTTTTATTCTTGTAAAGGCATGCGACTGGGAGCCAATAAAACTAGATTCCATTCCTGGCAGTATATAGGCTTCCTGTGTGAATTTGAACTAGCTGTTGTATCCACCCTTTGCTAACTTGGCCAGTCATCATGCTGAGCAGAGAAGCTACTTCCTTTGCTGTCAGCAGCTAAAATTCCTGCATGCACAAAGTTGCATTGGTTTAAAAAACTAAAATTAATTTAGAGGAAGTGCTCTTGAGAAGTGGTAGCAAGAAAGCTGTGTTGCTGAGGAGGTGACCTTGTTTGCATGAGAAAAGCTGGAATTAAATAAGCATGTATCCAGACTTAAAAAGCTTCCAGAGGTCTAACTTAGAAGGTTTTGTTTTAATCTCTAAATCATATGAAGGACTTGTGAAAGTCTGCAGTGCATCACCTGAAAACTGTTTCCCCTTTGTATAGTTGGTGATGCTAAGTCTTCAGTGCCTCCTGCACTTTGCAGTTGAAGTAAGACACATTTAAACACTAAAATCTCTCTTGAATAATGCAAAAAGAGGGGTAGTGTCTAAAGACAAACAGAAAACATGAAAGATGCTGGAAGGGACAAAGTCTGTCCTGTAGAGATGCTGCATCCCTGAGTACATTGACTGTCTTCAGATAGTGATTGCTGGAATATATTTAATACATTCCGGTGTTTTGACTATCCAAGTAATGTGATTTTTCTGAGTGTTTATATCCTCGATAAAACTGACAATAGTGGGTTTTCTCCCTAAAACATCACTAGAGTTGGGAGCTGCTTAACTCTAAAGCAACACTTTTATGCAGATTTAATGATCCTGGACTCTTTTTGGTTCTTTGTTTTTGAATATGGGCTCTTGAGCAAAATGTTACTTTGCTTAAAATAATCCTGGAAATTGAAACAAAACCATAATTCTGATAAGTTGGTAGCTGATAACTAACATAGCTGAACAGCCAAATAAAAGCAATAGCTATCACTCAGGTAGTGGAAAAGTGCTAAAACAACCCTAGAGCTATATATATTATAATAAAATATAAAAATAGTAATATAATCCTAGCCTTTATGTTAGGATATCTATGTACTGTATTTAGCTATGGGAGGATTAATTATAGTCCTTTCAAAAAATACTGAATATCTGGTTTTATCTCTCAATGTGTTGTGATAATAGTATTACTGAATTACTGACAGTACTTACATAGCTTTGACTGGTTATTAATTACCTGTAAGGAGTAGTCAGCATAAGCATAGCTAACTAACCTGAATTGCATGTTTGTTGTATTTTTGTTTTTTTTAAACTGGATTCTTAAGATTTCTACTTTCATGGATAAGTTTAATTTGTATGACAGAAGTTGTCATGTATCTCGGTGTCAACTGATTGCCACAGACAACAAAGACCACAGGTTCAACTAACTTAAATGAAAAAGGCAATTACACTTCAGATTAATTTGTTGCATCTTCTATAACAAGACAGTTATTAAATGCTATATTAAATGGCTTGTTCTAAAGACTGAAATAAAACTTGAGGTATTTGTTGAAAAGCTATTTTTCTAGGTAGTTGAAGTCTTGTCATTTTTAGAGCCTGGAACTCCAGGATCTGAAACATGTGAGCATACTGTGGCCTGGCATAGTCTGAAATTACTGCTGAATTTTCAGTGGCCTATTGCTCTGATATCATGTAACAAATGTGATTTCAGTTATGTTATTTGTCATTTGTGCTATGCAAAGATCCAACTCAAGTTGTGAAGTGTGTTAGAAAGGTGCAAGTTTTCCAGCTGGGATTGTAAATCCTTGCTCATAAATGCTGTTCTTGTCTGGCTTCTTGGGTGGGAAAGGACACCAAACACAGTGCACACTCAGGAGACTTTTTGTAATCTGCCAGAAATTCTGTAGATTTTAATGTGTGAATGCATCATAAGATTATTTTTTTAATGAAGCTGAAATTAAAAATCTTGGAAGGTAAAATACCAATTTCTAATTGTCTGGTCCTTTTTATTTTCTTGTAAAATTGCTGTTATAAAAGAGTATGGTTTTCTTTTTTATGTTTATAACATAGACATAGAAAAGAAATCCTGATTAATATGCTTCTGAACTGCACTGGATTAACCTGTCTGGCATGAGAAAACTGATGAATTCTTTTAAGCTGTTAGTAAAGTCAGCAGATGTTGTGTGTTTCCCTGTCTCAGCCTGTTACCCTCTCTTCTAGTACACTGTGGTCTGAATCTCTGGAAAAGAAACTTTGTTCTAAACAAAGTGTTGGATATCTCAAAGATCTTAAATTTTGTTTTGATGCAATGCTTCCATCCCATAGAGCCAATTTCTCATTGCAGGCAAAAAATTTAGCAGGGACAAGGTTGAAAACTTCCTGTAACAAAAAATGTTGCTGAGCACTAGTACACTTTTATTTAATCAAAAGAAAAGGCCAAAGAGCTCTAAATCAAGCATTTGTTTCCAATTTCAGTTACTCCTTAATGTCTTCATTTTCTCTTTCATGTATTCCTTTAAGAGCATGAGATTTTGTCAGTGTCTGAGATCTGTTTCCTTCACTGGTGTGAGTCAGTAGTTCTGAGGTCTGCATCAGGTTCTCTGTTTCTCTTTTGAACAAAGACGTTATCTGTTACTTTTTGCCTTCTAGATAATTTTACCTTTGACAGTATACTGTGAGATTTTGTCTATAAAAACACAGGTCTAGCAGCATTTTTGAATCAAGGTTTTGGTGTAGGTGAAGATTTGCATAGTCTTTTGCAACCTTCCTTTATTGACCATCTACTGCATGGCATGAATAGTGTTTCTTTTTGCTATCGTCATGCAGGTCAGCTTTCCCAATGCCGTTGCTCACACAAAACTGTTTCATTCACTAGATCAATGTTCCTAATCAAAACAACTTTTTTCCTGTAGTTATGTGTTGGATTTACTCCCTCTCTTATAACTATTGCTTTTCTGCTATTGTACCTTCCTAATTTGGCTCAACAGCTGCTACGTTAGTCCTGGTGCTACAGCAGTGCAAGTAATTAATAATATAAGTTGCTGCCCTCTGGCTTTTTTGCTCCATGGAACTTGTTTACAGAGTTGCCATCTGTTTTGGGAATTGGAGTATTCTTTTGCCTGTGAGATTGCCGATTTGATAGTGTCCTGGACTGACATATAGAAGGAAACAGTGTGTAGGCTGACTACTTCATTCTGTACTAGATTGATAGATAGATAGATAGATAGATAGATAGATAGCTATACATTGATAAATTAATACATGCCTAAGAAATCTTTATAAAAGAGTTTCTACATGGTTCTTGAACCAGGGCTTTTTTTTAGAAGAGGGAAATATCCATGAGAGCTTTTGAGTAGCCTTCTCTTGGAAAGCTTTCTCAACATCATCAGAGACTCTTAAAGCTGCCCACTTTTCCCATCTCTTAGCTTGGCACCAATAGGGTCAAACAAAGTCCTGCTTCCTTTGATCTGGCGCAGCCAAGTGGTCGACCTCAATTCCTTGGCTCTTGGTTAAAGTACTTGAGATCTCCAGACTCCTCTGTCCTGGTACCTAGGTAAAGCCTGTGTGGCTGCAGCACCTGGTGCACTTGAGCTTGAAGTGCTGGTCTGGAAACTATCTTGTCTAAAAATACTTCTCCAGCTCCAGCTGGATAATGACAAGTAGGTAAGTCATGTATCATCTTTGCTTTGTATTTTTTTTTACATGTACTAATGCTAAGTAAGTGGTCAGTTGCTCCTCAGAAATGGGTGTGATGGAATTATAATGGGAGCAGTCTTGGTCCCTATATATAGCATAGAATCATAGAATATCCTGAGTTGAAAGTGACCCACAAGGGTCATCAAAGTCCAACTCCTGGCTCTGCATGGGACAACCCGAAAAATCACACCATGTGCCTGAGAGTATTGTCAAAACACTTCCTGAATTCTGTCAGGCTTGGTGCTGTGACCACTTCCCTGGGGAGCCTGTTCCAGTGCCCAGCCACCCTGGGTGAAGAACCTTATTTTAGTATCCAACCTAAACCTCCCCTGACACAACTTCAGGCCATTCCCTTGGGTCCTGCTACTGGTCACCAGAGTGAAGAGATTTGTGCCTGCCCCTCCACTTCCCTGAAAATTGTAGACTGTGATGAGGTCTCCCATCAGTCTCTTCTAGGCTGAACAAGTCAAGTGACCTCAACTGCTCCTTGTATAGCTTCCCCTCCAGATTCTTCACCATCTTTGTTGCCTTCCTTTGGATACTCTCTAATAGCTTTATAGCTTTCTTATATTGAGGTGCCCAAAACTGTGCACAAAACATGAGGTGAATCTGTGGTGGGTTGACCTTGGCTGGACACCAGGTGCCCACCAAGCCACTCTATCACTCCCCCTTCCCAGCTGGGCAAGGGAGAGAAAATAAGATGGAAAAAAACTTGTAGGTTGAGATAAGGCAGTTTACTAAAGCAAAAGTGAAAGCTTGTGTGTGCACAAGCAAAGAAGAAGAAAATTTTTTTATTTTCTACTTCCCATCAGCAAGTGATGTCTGGCCACTTAATGGGAAGCGGGGCTTCAGCATGTGTAGCAGTTGCTCCAGAAGGCAAACATCGTAAGTAAAGAATGCCCCCCTTCCTCCTCCTTTTCTTAGCTTTTATATCCCTTATGGAATATCCTTTTGGTTAATTTGGGTCAGCTGGCCTGGTTGTGTCCCCTCCCAGGATCTTGCCCACTCCCAGCCCCTAATGGGGGGAATGTTGAGAGACAGCACTGATGCTGTGCCAGAGCTGCTCAGCAGTAGCCAAAACACTGGTGTGTTATCAACACCTTTCCAGCTACCAATGCAAAGCATAGCACTGTGAGGACTGCTTTGGGGAAATGAACTCTGGCTCAGCCGGACCAAATACAGAGCCATCTTGATATGTTCCACAGGCAGGCACAGGGGTTTGGTAACTGCATGTCATGGTTTGGGACAGATTTGGGAGGGAACTTCCTGAAGGGGTCTCCTCTAGAAAGCAAATTCAAGCAGCTCCTCCCCCAACTGGTTCAGGAGGTAAACCTCCTTTGAGAAAAGTGGAAAAAACTGTTTATTTAACAAGCAAAGTACTCACAAACATGAAAAAAAATAATATTAAACAATGGAACCTCTCATTGTTCTGAAGAGATGGCAAATTCAGAGAGAGTCCTTCTAGTGGGGTGTAGCTCGGCTCACTCAGTCTATTATCAGTCCTTCCTGTGCTGGAAAATGCCGCATCCCAGGCCCCGGTGGGCCACAGGTGTGCTTTTCTGGGTTTTTGGTCCAGAGCAGGGCTGATCAGTTCCAAGAAAAAGAAAAGCCACAGTCCAGGGAACTTCTCTGCCTCAGCTAGCTCAAAACTAACTAAAAGCAAAGGAGAGCTCTCTTCCGCTGTCCATGCTGCAGACAACACAGTCTGTGAGAAAGAATGCGGGGGAGCAAGTGCAGTTTCTGCAGACAAACTTCGTGCTTCTTCTCCCCCGCCTTCACTCTCGGATCTAGTTTTAGAGGCGCAGAATTCAATATCCAGCATAAACAAAACAGATGATTGGGGATACAAGCATCACCAAGTCACCCTAGGACACTGCAGTGTAACTAAAAGCTTGTGATTGCAGGGGTGAGTTGTTGATGGGTCAGGAGGCAAGGAAAAATATCTTTAGTATAAAATGCTCCAATTTTTTTATTATATAGTGAAAGGTTTAAGAGTTAAGGGCAGGGAAAGATCACTCACAGATAGCTATCACTGGCAAAACAGACTAAACTTGCAGATATTAATTGAATTTATTGCTAACAAAATCAGGGCAGGATAATGAGAAGTAAAATAAGACCTTAAAAACACTTCACCCCCACCCCCACCCCTCCCTCCTTCCTGAGCTCTTACCTCCTCCCCCAGCCCTGCAGGGAGACATGGAATGGGGGTTACGGTCAATTCATCATGTCACCAAAAATGTCAGGTGTGGCAGTTTTGGTTGAACCGGACAGAAACACCAATTAAGTGTAGTGGTTTTGGTTCGCCAATCTGAGTTTCCCGGCCAATGCACCAATTAATGTACTGGGTCTAGTGCTGGCCAAATGGCAGTGCACCCACTAGAATTATTTACTCATTTTCTGCTGTGAGATAAGGATTAGAAGGAGAGTGAAGCAGGCTCAAAACTTTAAAGGGTATAAAGAAAACTTTATTAACAGAACCAAAATATAAATAGTAAGAAATCAGAATAAATCTTCAGAACACTTCTCCTCCCCCAGCTCTTCTTTCTTTTCCTACTGACAATGTAAAGAGACAAATTTGGTATTTTCAGTCAGTTTACCACTTTTAAAATAATCTTTCTTCAGTTCACTTAGGGAAAGGCATCTCTCCTGCCATGCCATTGAGACTTTTCCACAAGAAACAGTTCTCTCATGGTTTTAATTTTCACGAATAGCAGCCGTCCAATGTATTCCATGAGTTACAGGGGGAAAAAAAGAGTCTGATGTATCAATTATATCTTCACCATAGCCTTACAAGAGAATTTCAGCCCAAGACTAAGGCATCTCCTCATTCTCCTCCCATCTGGGATTTGACTCCTTCTTCACTGACCTTGGTGTCTCCATGTTGTTTTCTTTACATGTCTTCACCCTTTCCTTTTTCTCTCACTCGAAAGAGGATTGGTGTCTGCAAATTTAATCTGTGCACTAAAAGAGTTAATATCTCGCCCAGGCCTGCGGATGGTCATGTGACCTCTGCGGGGCAGCAGCCGCTCTGGTTTCGTGGCTGTTTTCCAGCCCCTGCCGCATTCAATTCCAGCCGCGGGGCTGCTTTCAGCACGGCCGGCTCAGCCCGTGGCGCGGCTGAGATTCTCCCGCCGCTGAGTTCCAACCACAGCCGGCAGGCCAGGTCGCCTCTGCTCGGCTTCGGGTGGAGCCGAGCCGAGCCCCGCTTCGGCCGTGAGCTGCCGAGCCATCCTGCTGGTACCACGGAAAATCATGCGGCTGAGAACAGAGGTGGCCCTGCAGCCCTGGGCATAAAACGCCCCTGAAACTTATCAGGGTTAGTTTAGCAAAACGTACAAGTTTCAGTGATCTAATAATCGCACTCTAACAATAAGAGCCTGTGACAAGAAATTTAGCTATGTGCTGGCCAGAGTGGAAAACTACACTGGTTAACTTCTTATGATTATTACACTGCTTATGATTAAAACAATTTTAAAGTTAATTAAAACCATTAATTAGAAAAAAATCATTAGGAAAGTTATATAGTTTCCAACAATTGCATGTTGTTCCTGTTGCTCCTCAGGGAGAAGAGTCCTTCCCCTGTTCCAGCATGGGATCCCTTCCATATGAGACAGTCCTTCATGAACTTCTCTAATGTAAGTCCATCCCACAAGCAATAGTTCTCAATGAACTGTTCCAATGTGGCCCCCTTTTCATGGGGTGCAGTCCTTTAGGCACAACCTGCTCCAGTGTTGGTCCCCTACAGGGTCACAAGTCCTACCAGGAAACCTGCTCTAGTGTGGGCTCCTCTCTCCACAGGTCCCTGCCAGAATCCTGTTCCAGTGCGGGCTTCCTACAGGGTCACAGCCTTTTTCTGAGCATCTACCTGCTCCCATGTGGGTCCATCTTGGAGCTGGCTGGCATTGGTTCTGGCTGACGTAGGGGAAATTTCTGGCAGCTTTTTACAGAAGCTACCCCTGCAGCCCCCTGGCTACCAAAACCTGGCCACACAAACTCAGTACAATGTAGATCAGCATCTTTTGCAAGTATAGAGAAATTACTATCTTCATCTTCCTTAAATCAACTAATTATAGTCAACAGCCAGTTGAAAAAATTAAATTGTCAAGAGTTAAAAATTTTCTAGTCCATTAATTAAAACAAGGTGTGAGATGAAATTAATTGATCTTAGTTGAAAGGTGATAGTAACTAGTCAGTCTATCAACTGACTAGACAACAGGTAGTATTTAAAATGGCTTTAATAACCCAGTGAAATGCCACAGATGTTCTGGTTTTAATTTTCTTGTGTAGCCAGCCTGCTTAAGGAGGTTTAGCCATGAAACAAGTTAGAATAGGTTTTCATTTTCTCTCCCTAAGCAGCTTCATCTCTGCTTAATAAATGGGGCATTTATCTTTTTTTTACTGTATAATCACAAACTGTAGAAATACTTTTAGTCATTTCACAACTGAGAGGAAGCGTTCTGATTAAACAAAAGAATGCAGCTTGGGAATGAATAGCTCTTCTGAAATATGCCAAGCAATCATTCTTAATGAAGTAGATTAATTTTTCTTTCTTTGTTAATCAGGTGTGCAGTGTTATGCTCTGCAGACCAGCAGCTGCTGGCCTTGTGGTACTACCATCCAGTGTTTTAGTCAGGTAACAAAGGATTTGCACATAGTCGCAGGGGTTCTTGCTTTCTGATTAAAAATTTGTGGCAACCTAGCAATGAAATAAGGGCTGTGCCTGCTTAACAGACTCTCCCTTTAAAGCTGTGTCCATATACAGCTGTTGCAGTCTCATAGAAAACAAATCCCTGCATGTTCCCATCAGCACACTTGGCAATGCTATGCCATCCCCTGCTGGTCTGGAGGGACTTCCCAGACCTTGCCCTTGCTTTCTAGGCTAGAAATTAGCTATGGCTCTGCTAGCAGCTCATTGTTTGGGATTGATGTGAGTAATTATTCTGTTGCTGCCTTGTTACTTGGTGTCCGCTTATTATGGTGGTCAGAGCACTAAAGACGGTATTCAGAATGGAAGCTGTAATACAATATTGTCTTTCATCAGATAACTGCAAAGCTACTGAAAAATATATTCCTGCGAACTATGGCTTTCTCTTTAGTGCTGATGGGCTGTGAGGTCTGTGGTTGCTCTGGGGACAAGTTGAAGGATGCCAGACTTGGTCAGGGCTGCTCGTCAGCCCTCCCTCCTGTTTAAGAGATGAGTTGGTGCTAATACAACTTCACCCCGCTTGCTGCTCTTCCAGCCTAGACTGTACTAGTGGCTTCACACAGGATTTGTGTGTTTGAAGAGCTGCAGGAAGTTCTCAGTTTTGATCCCCTTAGCTAGTTACTTGTCAGGAGCAGGGAAGAAAAACAAACTGATGTTGTAATTTGATTGTGGTTCACAGGGGCTGCTCACTGAGTTTTTACCCACCATGACTTCCAGGCTTCTATTTGGATAAATTTCTTTCAGCTTTTTTTTTCCTAAATCCCTCTGTAATTGGGGAGGTGTCCTAGGGTGATGTTATGATGCTTGTATCCCCAATCGTCTGTTCTGTTATGCTGGATATTATGCTCTGTACCTTCAAGACCGGCTCTGAAAAACAAAGTTTGTTTTGTTATCAGCCTGCTCACTCCCACACAGACGTCGAGACACAGACTGTACATAGGGCTGCTTTTGGTTTGTTTTTTTTTTTGCTCTCTTTTGCTTTTTGCCCTTGCTTTGCTCTGGCTTCTGCTTTTCTCTCTTGCTTTTGCTTGTTAGCTAGTTTAGCTAGGCAGTCCGAATTTTTTCCTGGACTGTTTATTTTTTGTTTTGTTTTTGCTTTTTTTTTTTTTTGGTTTTTTTTTTCCCTTACCTTGGAACCATACGAACCTGCTCTGGACTGGGACCTGGGAAGCAACGAGAGTGTGGCCTGCAGAAGCCATTCCCAGTGCCGGAGAGGCCGATAACAGAGCAACCACTCCCCAGAGAGACTGTCTGAATTTGAAATCTCTTCAGAATGGTGAAAGAGTTTTGTCATCCAGTATTGTTCATTTTGTGTGTTGGGGGGTGCGTTGCCTGTTAATTAAACAGGTTCTTTCCACTTCTCTCTGAGGAATCTTTTCCCGAACCCCGGTTGGGGGGAGGGGCCGTGTGGGTTGGCTTTTCTGAAGGGGCCCCTTTGGGGGTTTTCTCCCAAATTTGCCTAAACTAGGACAGGAGGCAAAATTAAACAGACATGATGGTAAGAAGGTTTAAGTTCCTGTGTGTGCCTGAACCCCAGTTTTGCAGCACTTGGCAAGAGGAATGTGGGTATGAGGTGTGTGTCCCTGCTGTGACAGGTTGCAATTTGCTACTGTTGATAATTGGAAAGATTAAGGACTTCTGTCCTGTGGTGAGAGAGGGGATACCACATAACAAAGGGAATCTCATCTATAAATTGATCCTTGTCCTATTCCCACTGTGTGACATGGAGGTGAATTCAGCAGAAGAAAGAAACTAGGGAAAGGTTACATTTCTCCACGGCTGGGCAGAACAGGAATCTGGAATGCTTTTTTGGGGTGGTTCTTGGCTCATGGCAGCAGCTCAGCTGGTGTGGTGTGATACAGGTGTGCACAGGGTTCCCACTGCAGTCACTTGGCTCTGCTGGCTTCATTGGGGTGTTTCCTTCATGGATTGAATGACCTGAGACTGGGTTTCATGTATCTCATCCTGTTAATCATGATAAAAGGTGAAAGGGGGAGTGAGGGCTGAGCTGGTTGTTGATGTGTGATGGGTGAGGACTGCAGGTGCTATGGCTGTTGTTTAGCAGTTAGTTAAGTTTTTAACTCTCATTTCAAGGGGAAAAAATTAATCTGTCTTCTTATCATCTCTTTTTAATTAGGAAGTATTTGATCATTTCAAATTGGCAGTGTATGAGGTAAATTATTCCTTTAGAGCTACCCTTAAGTTTCTTGAGGAGTATAATGTTCATTGTGTGGTTAAAATGTACAGTCAAATAATCCTTTTAAGGGAAAAAAAATGGGGAGAAGGCTTGAGAAGAATGATACAAATCAGCCAGCACAGGGTGAACACTGCCTACAGAACTTGGCTCAGGCTCGGCTCCTTGTCAGGTGCCTAGGCAAGCAAGCACTAAATCTTTGCCTAAATGAAAGCGAACCGATTTTTTTTTTTTAGACTGTGTCTCTATGTACTTATGGCTGAATGTGCTGCTTAGGAATACTTATACTGTTGAACCAAGAATGGTAACTGGTATTGAATAGACTTTTGTTATCACACCAAACTAAAATCACTTGAAAAAGTTTGATTAAATGAAATTTCTGGTCTAGAAGTCCCCTTTCCAGGCTTTTTTTTCTATGTACTTCAAAATCTTTGATAAAAAAATCTTATTGCAAAAGTGTGGGTGATATATTTTTTCTTCCCCTTTGTCTTTCCCAGTCTCCTGAGCTTAGATACAGAAACTTCTTGATTTATCCTTTGGCCATGTGATTTCATAGCTGGCAGAACTTGTCATTGTGGCTGCAGAATTGTTGGAGAGGGGATGGGATCAGCTGTGCTTTGCAGCATTGCCTCAGTAGTGACTAATGGAGGAGGGTGGGAAACCAGAGCAGCTGAGTAAAAGCAAATAGAAAGGTCATTCAGCTGGAGTGGTATAATGGGCTACTGACCTTGTATTTTGACATGAGTGTCTTTTGTGGGGGTTTCCAGCACTCCTTGTAGACAAAATCTGGTGGGTGTTGACTGACTCATTCAGAAATATTTGGTTTTGTATGTGGTGATTTTCTTCAGTTCTTCCTAACTTTTCAGATAAAGATTGAGAGTTGATCTTGATGGTCTGGGGAGGCAGCTTCCACTGAAGCCAACTTTCTGATGTTTAAAAGTCTTGTTCTGTTGCTACAGGGTTTTGAGGCAGTGTTTGGCCTCTGCTTTCTAGGTATGGAACTCATACCTTAAAAGCAAAGCTATACCCATCTTGGTCTGCGCTGTTCTGCAGCCTGAGGAAGAAAGGCAAGAAGGCTTTTCTTTATACTGGAGTGGTTTGGAAATGTGACACGGCAAAGCACTCTCTGGGAATTTGCAGGGAATGGAGTTGAAGGTGCATAATTCTAACTTAATTTGAATTTCTAAAATATCAGGAAAATCTTGTTTAAAATGTAAGCTGTAAGACTTGGTAAGGCTGTTTGGAATCTGGAATTAAGTGGGCTCTGAACTGTGATATATAATATAGAATTATATTGCTATTTAGGTGTCTATGTCTAAATGCCTCTAGTATTCTTTAAATGTTGTCTCTGTAATTTTTCAGGAAATAAGGATATATACTTGGGTGGAATGGAGTAAATGAAAGTAATCTTTGTATATTGGAGAATAATTGATAAACAGCAGGAGACTGACTTTGGGTTTAGGTGTTCCAGTTAAAATAGTGTGAAAACTTCAGTGACACCATTTTACAGATCCTTTGGGTTTAATGTTTGAGCCCACTATATTTTTTGAGTAACTGGGAAGGAATGGGAATGGAGTGGGCAAGCAGATTTACTACAGGGAGAAATGCAAACAAAGAGATGGAAGGAGTAAAGGTAAGTTGCCAGTGAAGTGCTGCTCTCTAGTACACATAGGGAAATGGCATGGCTTCAAAGGATGTGTGCTTTGCCACCTCTGTAAGGCATCTCATGTCTGTTTTTCCTCTTTTTTTATCTAGTAGAGCACTAATGCCTTCTCAGTGGGCTGTAGTGGGAGGTTGAGGCTTATGGGTTTGTTCTCTCCTGCTGACACTTGCTGATCGACGTTTGGCTCTCTGGTCTGCATCCCCTCCTTTGCACAGGTATGTCTGTGCCTCACACCCTCTCTTCTGGGAGCCCTCCTGTGCTCCTCTGTGTGCTTTCTGGGGGAGGTAGGGCCTCTCAGAGCCCTCACTAGCTATTGAAGATTAATGAACTTTCTTTCCAGCTGTCATGAAAACAAAGGGCTGTTGTGTTCAGCCTTTGTCCTTGCTATGTGCAGGGGCCCTTCAAGAAGCAGCTCTTCCTCCCCTTTATTCCAACCAGCATCTGCATGTTTGCTACTTTCTTTTTATTAGTAGATAGTACTGAATAAAATGCATCTTTGTGTGGTTTTCCAACTGTACAATTTATTGCTTATGATACCTTGGGTGCAAAGGACTAACAAAACACTATTTTGAGAGACTATTTTGAGTACCCAAACGGTTATGAGATGCTTAAAATAAATAAGGAAAAGGTGAATAAATTGCTGCAAGTGAAATGATGCTTAAAACACTTGATCTGAAAATGTTACTTATAATTTTCAAGATGAGGTTTACTAAAAAATAACATTTACTGTGACATGCTTTTGAATTTGTTTACAATAGGATAAATTCAATTAAGACTGGATCCAGTAGACTGTCTTGCATGTCATGGACCTACTTGTGTCTCTTCATTTTGCAATGCCTGCTTTTCTGGTCCTGTCATGGGTAAAAGGGGCTTCTGTATGTACTATGCCTTTCAAAATGCCTTGAGCATCTTGGGAAAGAGCCTGTTGTCACTGTCATAGCAAACTTTATAATTCAGTCCCCAAAAATCAAAGACAAATATTTCATTAACTTTTTGCTTTTATTTCAGACTGTATTTACTCAGTTAATGAATGAGAGAAATTCCATGTAGGCACATACTATTACATAGTAAGCCTTATTTGCATGCAGCAAACTGCTTGAACTCCTACTTGACAGTTCAAGGAGTGGCTCCTTCATCCCCCAGGGAAGAGTAAAGTTTTAAATAACACTTACTGATAAAAGGAAGCAAATGAAGAGTTCTCAGTTAATCAATTTTATCTATACCCTACACAGGTTGCAATACAGACACTTCTCTCACTTGTAAATGTTTCATTTGCTTTTAGGTCATGCTTGTTGGTGGAAGGCTAATATATCAGCAAACTTGTGTGTGAACCTTTACTCCTTTTGCAGGATCTTAGAAATAACTGAAGTATACCCAATCAATGGAAAAAAAATTAAACCTACCAGTGTGTATGGGATAATCGCAAAGGTGGCTGACAGAGGAAAAAGGCATTCATGGTTATTCACCATCTAATAGCAATTGAGGAGTTGCTGGGCTAAACCAGCCCAAGAAACATTGCTAAAATACTTTGTGGCTATAAGTATCAGAGGCCTGTTTGGAAATAATAGGTATAAGTTGTTACTGGTTTTGCTGATGGGGCTTGCAGAGATGCAGACAGCTGCTTCTGGTTTCACCCTATGGTTTCTTGAAACTCTCAAACAGCTTGAAATAGATGGCTTTCTTGTGGCTTTCTAAACTTGGATGTCTTGCTAAACTTGTATATGTTTCCTTTAAACAGGTTGCAAAATAAAAGCACTAAGGGCCAAGACAAATACTTACATTAAGACCCCTGTTCGTGGAGAAGAACCTGTCTTTGTTGTCACTGGGAGAAAGGAGGATGTAGCCATGGCTAAAAGGGAAATTCTCTCAGCTGCTGAACACTTCTCCATGATCAGAGCATCACGCAACAAGAGTGGTCCTGCTCTGGGAGGCCTGCCATGTACCCCTAACCTGCCAGGTCAGATGACAGTCCAAGTCAGGGTGCCTTACCGTGTAGTTGGGCTGGTGGTTGGACCAAAAGGAGCTACAATCAAAAGAATTCAGCAGCAGACCCATACCTACATAGTCACCCCCAGCAGGGACCAGGAGCCAGTCTTCGAAGTCACAGGAATGCCTGAAAATGTCAGCTGTGCACGTGAGGAGATAGAGATGCATATAGCCATGCGTACTGGGAACTACATCAAGCTGAATAAAGAAAATGATTTCCACTACAATGGTACAGATGTGAGCTTTGAAGGAGGCACTCTCAGGTCTGCATGGCTTGCTTCTAATCCTGTCCCTCTTAGTCGTACCAGAATAATTTCTAATTGTAGGAATGACAGCTCCAGCTCCTTGGGCAGTAGTTCCACAGATTCCTGTTTTGGAAGCAATAGATTGACTGACTTCAGCCCAACAAGTCCGTTCAGCACAAGCAACTTTTGGTTTGGAGAAATGTTGCCTTCAGTGGGCTCGGAAGACCTCGCGGTTGACTCTCCTGTGTATGACTCCTTATCAATGCCTTCTCAAACCATTTGGACTGCTTTTGAACCTGTAAGCCCCTACCCTGGCTTTGGTAGTGACCCTGCTAGTAATACCAAGCCTCAATGCCAAGGGAGACAGCCATCTACTCCTTGCCTGTCACCCACATTTCCAGAAAGCCTGGATCACCCGCTGGCTGGGAGAGCGAGTAGTGACCCACCTAGCACTGGCCACCAAGTAGGCCTTCCCATCTACATCCCTGCATTCTCCAATGGCACCAACAGCTATTCATCTTCCAATGGTGGCTCCACGTCCAGCTCGCCCCCTGAGTCGAGACGGAAGCACGACTGCGTGATGTGCTTCGAGAACCAAGTTGTTGCAGCCCTGGTCCCCTGTGGTCACAATCTCTTCTGCCTGGAGTGTGCCAACAAAATCTGTGAAAAGGAAGTCCCATCATGTCCTGTTTGCCAGACACCTGTTACTCAGGCAATTCAAATTCATTCTTAAATAGAGATATTATAGGGATATTATTATATGTGGACTTTTAAAGACTCCTAAAGGCATGGATGTAATGGTACCCTCTAGTAAACTTTCTAATGAATTTTGACTGTTGGACTTCCTTGGGATTAGGCTGAAGTTATTAATAAATTTTTACTTTCTCAAAAGGCTGCTATAGTAACACTAAACTTAAGTGGTCTCTGGTTCAGTGTAAGCAGATAGCATGTTTAGCAGAGATACATCTGGTATAATGTTATGGCACAGTAAGGGCAAGTGTTCATAATTACACAACTGAAAAAAAACTTTAAATTTTCCAGGCTTTTCTAAAGGATCTCTGTTAATTGTTTGGCTTCTGTGAGTTGACAGCAATGAACCTTGTTGTCTAAATGCAAAAGTACTTGTCTGCTATGGAGGATGTGTGGTATTATCAGTATATCAAACAACACTTCCAATGCTATCTTCTACCAGTTTTGAGGAAATATTTTTTGCTTTATGTGACAACTTATGCCTAATTCTTCAGCATTGCAAATATATTTTAAAGCATAGTTTGATTTATTGAAATGGACTGTGTTATTTGGCAGGTTCAGATAATAAATGACAGTTGGGAAGAGAGAAGCTGCCAGATGCACCTCCATTTTTTCCTTGATAAGGGCAGTATGTCCAGAGGATCAGGAATGTCTCAATTTCTGAATTCCTACCCACTGCTTTTGTTAGTGTAATGTGGAAAAAGTCTGGTTGGCTTCATCCAGTTACGGTAAGGGCTTTGGGATGCACATACTTTGACTTAGAGTGAAGATGCTGACATACTGTTCATTAGTCTGATCAAGCTGTTTTTTACCTTTTTAGAGGAGTATATAGTTCAAAATGTGAAGCATTTTTATGTTAAATTCATGTCTTACACATAAATATATATTTTCAGTAAGAAAAAGGAAAAAGGGGGGGTTGTGTAAATGCCCTTGTATTATTCATGACAGCAGCTGTGACAGTGGCCCTGTAATCAGTTTACTTCATTTCAAAACTGTCTTTCCAAACAAGTCTCTTGAATGAGCTTCTTACATTTCAACCTGTGGATGTTTCTAGCTTTTTCATCCTCAGTACATTCCCAAATCTGTGCTGACATATATTAAAACAGCAAAAACAAACAACAAAAAAAAAGACACAAAAGTAGAGTTTTGATGTATTTTTTTTCTCTTTTTAAAGCATTATTTTCCCAAGACAATCTTTTTCTCAGTGTAACAAAAAAAAGAAATTGTGTAATAAACTAGTAAATATGCAGAAAATTTTATTTTTATTTCCACTTGAAGAGTTACAGTTCGTATAAAAGTTTACAACTAGCAGTTGCCTTGAAGGCATATTATGTACTGCATAACTTTAATACTATAATTGCTTGTAGGATAGTTACATGTCAGTATTAAAATCTGATCTCTAGCTGCAGTCTTGTAGATGCAAACAAATGTTCACTGAGCGTGTATTTTGTTTTATTGCATTGTACACTGCAACTAATAAGCCAAGAAATCGACAGACATTAGGTGCGTGTACTACTTCTATAAACCGCTAAGAATAAACTGATAAACTATTGATCTAGCTCAGTATTTGCTAATTTTACTACATTCTTTGTTATGTATATGTAGGGAGGTCATAGGGATTATAAATTCAATTTTGGTAAAGTTTAAAAACTATATATTTTATGATAAAGGGCCTTTAAATTATGATGGCCAAAGCACTGATATTATATATTTGTTGTAAAGAGAATTATAAGAGTTTTATTTTTCTGATATTAAAAGTTACTTAATAAAGACGTGTTTCCATTAACTTGAATGTTTTGCTCTCTTCATGGTTGTCACTTGGAGCAGCTTAGGCAGGCTGGGGCTAGCTGATATCCCCCACCCAACCAAGGGCATTCCTGGTGCTTAGCATTTCATGTGCAGGGCTCAGGCTGGTGGGATCCCATTCCAGTGCTTGCAGGGCTCCACTCCTGAAAGATGTTTAATTGGTATAAACAAAATTTGAGGGGTTTTGTGGGGGTTTTTTTGGTGGTTTTTTCTCCCAGAATACCCTTGGCCCAATTTTTCCCAAAGTTGCAGGGAAAAGTTTCCAGGAGCTGCTGGGTTAAAGTTTAAAATAAATGCATGCAAAATGAGCTGAAGTAGCTGAGGGGAGGGTGCAGATTGTTGCTAAGAAAACAAATGGGTTTTGGGCAAATGAGCTGCACCAGGAACTGTAGGAAATCCCAAATACTGAGGCTGGCAGGTACGTGCCCTAGGATGTGACACTGTTTAGTGGTGGACTTGGCAGGGCTGGGTCAATGGTTTGACTCAATGGTCTTAAAGGTCTTTTCCAATCTAAACCACTCTCTGTCCATAAGTCAAAGAAATATGGGAAAAGAAATATGGACCATATAGCCAGGTTGGAAAAGACCTCTAAAATCAGAGTCCAGTTGTTAACTCGGCACTGCCAAGTCCACCCGTAAACCATGTCTCCAAGTGTCACATCTACATGCTTTTTAAATCCTTCCAGGGATGGTGACTCCATTACTACTCTGGGGAGCCTGTTCCACTGCCTGACCACCCTTTCACAGAAGAAATTTTTTCTAATCTCTAATTTAAACTGCCCCGGCACGAGACTCGTCCTACTGCTTGTTACTTGGAGTCTGCTCCCTCAACCTGTGCTAACCTGAGTGGCATGTCAGTGGTGCATGCCTTCTTCCTGCTGCTGACACCAGCTGCCCAGGTGTCCCCATGGATCCCTACCCACAGCAGCCAATCTCACCTCTGCTACCACCATACTATGTGTCCTTGGTCATGTCACTACACCCAGAGGCAGCTTCACTGCAGCACCCAAACCTGCCATCCTCGTGCTGGCCATGCAGATTCCCTGCTCTGAGCATGGCCATGCTGCTTTGCACTGCTTTGGCTGCATTTACTTCAAGACAATGCTTCACCCTGACTCAACAAATCAACAAAATCAACCTGAACTGCCAGTCTGCCCCAGGGTGTCCCCATCTTCTGCTGCCATCCTATATCTATGAAGAATATGACCAAAAGGAGACATGACCCACACCATCTGTGGGATGCTCCCAAAGCTGCCCTCCCCCTCCCCGCCATGTTTTAAGACGTAGAAGATGGACCACTAGTGGACATCTAGTGGCACCTACCCCAGATGCCCTGAGGCAGCTACAGAACCCCCTGGTGCATAGCCATCACCCTGTGGAAAAACCCAGCCTTGTGTCCCTTGGGTCACTCCAGTACCCCCATGGACATGCAAATAGCAACAGTGTGGGCAGGGGTCTGACATGGGGCCATCCTTCAGCCCCTGGGGTGTCGCCCCCGTCCCGGGAGGT
>WBNO01029772.1:16967-76653 GCA_013400575.1 Peucedramus taeniatus
CCCGCTGTCCCCCATCCCCGATCCCCCATCCCCGATCCCCCATCCCGGACCCGCTGTCCCCAGCGCCCCCCCGAGCCCCGCTCCTTATCTCGCCCGTGCCTGTGGGGTTTCACAAACCCACGGGCCCGTTTGCTGTTAACTGCTTGATGGTCGGGGGCAGGTGAAATGCTCAGCTCTGGACAGCGCCACTGCCGGGCACCGGGATGGGTTTAATGTTTGTTCCTCATGCTGCAAAAAGCAATAAGAGGAAGAAGCCAATCGAGGAAAAAACCATTTCCTAAATTATTTTTTTTAATTAGTACCTTACAAAAAACGCATATTAAAAAGTAAGGATTTACAACTGCACAAATGGGTTTTAGCTGCTTAGAATGAAACGACTGAGGAGTGACGAGTCTCTCCCAGGCAGCTGTGATGAAATATTAATTGGATAAAAGCTTTAATATAGATTTTTAAAGCAGCTTTTTTCCTTTCGATGTAACATATTATAGCTGGAAACTGCTCTCACCCGCCGCTGTAAGAGCAGAGGAGGACCTGACTCTCTGCCACTGTGGACATTTCCTGCTGGTTCCTCAGTCATTTTTTATAGGAGGAATTAAGAAAGAATTAGGAATGGAACAGGAGAGGAAATACAAAAGACAAATTGGAGGAGAGAGATCAAAGCAGCGAGAGGTTGGGGGTGATAGAGCAGAAGTGTCAGCCGAGGAAATGAACTTGGGAGGATTTTGTGCCCTCTGTTCTGGACAGACGAATGCATCAATTCACTCCTGAGCTTTTCAGCACAGAAACACACGAGAGCCTCTGGATTCCTGCTCGGAGAGCCCTGGCTGCACACTCGGGCTCTGCTGGGTCCCTGCAGCACCTCCTGCCCTGCTGGGTCAGCTCCCAAATCCCAGCCAGGGGATCGTGGAGGGGGTAGGAGGTGACTGGGACAAGCATCAATGCCAACGCAGGAGCTCTCTGGAGGGGATCAGTGCCCGAAGAACAGCAGCAGCAGAGCTGGCAGGGGGGCAGAGCTGCCTCAGAGCTGAGCTGGGGTGACCCAAGGCAGAGCCTGCAGCTGGCCTGGGCCAGAGCTGTGGCTCGTCAGCTGCCCCTGAGCTGGGTCACACGATCCCAGACTGGTTTGGCTTGGAAGTGACCTTAAAGCCACCCAGTGCCACCCCAGCCATGGCAGGGACACCTTCCCCTGTCCCAGGCTGCTCCAGCCCCAGTGTCCAGCCTGGCCCTGACTGACTCTGTGCCTGATGCCCCGTGGCATCTGCCCTGGCCGTGGTTTTTCCGTGGTTGCTGGGGGCAGAGGTCGCTGTGGCCTCGTGGGGGCTGTTCCCTGCTGCTGCCATCGCAGGTGGCAGGGAACCCACGAGCTGGGGACTGCTCCTCATCCTTGATCCCTGCCTCTTTCACTGCCTTCTCATTTCCAGTTTTCCACACATAGCTTAAACCATATGAGCAATCAAGATGCAGTGAGACATGAAACCTAATATTTTACTGCAACTCCAATTTATAACTT
Source organism: Peucedramus taeniatus (assembly GCA_013400575.1). NCBI lineage: Eukaryota > Metazoa > Chordata > Aves > Passeriformes > Fringillidae > Peucedramus > Peucedramus taeniatus. Next base: position 18,478 of record WBNO01029772.1, read on the forward strand.
TTCTTTTCATCTTCCAATTCCGTAGCACTGTCAGAGAGTCGATCAAGTTTCTCTAGAAAGATTTCTCCTTTAGAAATTGGTGTTTATTGCATGCCAACGCACTGCTTGATTGATTTGAGAGATTTGTGGTTTTCCCCCCTCAGAGCTGTCTCCAAACAGAGCATCCCCTGCTGAAATAAACATCTGAGGTGCTGCCCACAGGGCTGCTGCTGGAAGAGCTGCTCCTGGAGAACTTTAGCAGAACTGTGGAGAAATCCTTGAAAAAAGAAACCATTGGCTCATTAGGACAATCTTTTGCTCTGTGGCAGTTTCATGAGTGAGAGGCTTTGGACATAAGCTGGGTTTTCTCTGGGGAGAGGAGAGCTTGTGCACAGCTGGGACAAGCACAGGCTGCTGCTGTGGGTTCAGCCCCTGAGGCTGTGAGAGGTGATTTCCTTCTTGTCTTTGTCCCTAATGAAGATGTGCCAAGGTGGCCTTGGTATTTCTGGGAATCATCTCTTAGAAAACCTGTACTGCCCTTCGGGGAGATGAGGAATGTCAGCTGTGGTCTGTGCAGGGGAAGGGAGAGCCCGGGTGAGGAGTCCCTGAGCCTCCCTGCCTGCAGGCGATGCCACCAGGGAGCCAGGGGGCAGGTGCCCTGGGTGATGCTGTTCACACTGATGTGTCACCTGGAGTGTCCCTGGAGTGTCCCTGGAGTGTCCCTGGTGTGTCCCCGGAGTGTCCCTGGTGTGTCCCTGGAGTGTCCCTGGAGTGTCCCTGGAGTGTCTCTGGTGTGTCCCTGGTGGTTCCCTGATGTGTCAGTCTCTGGAGTGTCCCCGGTGTGTCCCTGGAGTGTCCCTGGTGTGTTCCTGGTGTGTCCCCGGTGTGTCCCTGGTGGTTCCCTGATGTGTCAGTCCCTGGTGTCTCCCTGGTGTGTCCCCGGTGTGTCCCTGGAGTGTCCCTGGTGTGTTCCTGGTGTGTTCCTGGTGGTTCCCTGGTGTGTCAGTCCCTGGAGTGTCCCCGGTGTGTCCCCGGTGTGCCCCTGGAGTGTCCCCGGTGTGTCCCCGGTGTGTCCCCGGTGTGTCCCTGGAGTGTCCCTGGTGTGTGCTGCCCATGCCCCCTGGAGCAGCCCCCTCTCCACCATCCCGAGCTGCCTTTCCCTGTGGCCAGCAGCCCATTTTATGGACAGTGCTGCTGTGGTGGCCCGATTGCCAGGTCCCCACAGGACCCTGTGGGCTCCCTCACCCCGGGAGGTGCTGCCCAGTGCACCCTGCACAGTGTCCCCAGCAGTGCAGGGCTGGGGTGGCAGTGCCAGCTGTGCCATCCCCAGCAGTGCAGGGCTGGGGTGGCAGTGCCAGCTGTGCTGTCCCCAGCAGTGCAGGGCTGGGGTGGCAGTGCCAGCTGTGCCGTCCCCAGCAGTGCAGGGCTGGGGTGGCAGTGCCAGCTGTGCTGTCCCCAGCAGTGCAGGGCCGGGGTGGCAGTGCCAGCTGTGCCATCCCCAGCTGTGCAGGGCCGGGGTGGCAGTGCTGTGGCCTGCAGTAGGGCAGCCAGCAGTGCCTGTAATCAGCATTAACCATTCATTAATCAGCATTACCCTGTTCTGAGGGCAGGCTCCAGCCATGCCCTCTGTGCAGGGAGGAGGGGGAGGTGTCTGGAGCTCCTTGTTGGACACGGAGAGGCTGAAGCTGCCCCTTGTCCCCACGGTGCTTCCTTGGCACGCAGCAGGGCTGCCCAGCTCTGCGCTGCTTCGCTGCCTTTTTAATCCCGTGCAAATTGGTGCTGCTTTTTCACAGCCATATGTTCTGCCCAGGCTTCATCCTCCTCCCCCTGTTTAAATGTGCTTTCCATGAGTGTTTCTGCCTTCTGCAGAAGAACTTTAATACTTCTGTTTACTGTTTTGGAGACAAAATCAATATTTGTTAGATGCAATTATGAAGAATGATGGATGCGCTGTCAGTGGCATGAGAGTCGGAAAAATGATATAATGGCACAGGGCTGTGCTTAATAGAAACAGAGAGGAGATACAGAAGGCTGGCCTGCAAACCCCAGCCCAGATCTGCAATAAACAGGAAGCTTGTCAAGGGCTGCTTTCAATTGGAGTTGATTGCCTGCTTTGGGCAGGGACTGAACATTTGCTAAATAGGAATTGAGTTTGCTCGGGTTCTGTGCCCCTTTGGGTTGGCTGTGGGGGCAATCCTGGGGGTGTCACATGGGGGCAATCCTGGGGGTGTCACTCGGGGGTGTCACTCGGGGGTGTCTCGTGTGGCTCTGCAGGCTCCCACCACCTCCAGCCTGCCTGGGGAGCTGCTCCTGCTGCCAGGACAGCCAGTTCCTTTACATTCTTCCCTTTTCCTTCCACTTCAGCCTTGGCTTAGTGCCAGGTGGGGTGGGGTTATGGCACTGTCCCACTGTGACAGGCCATGCTCCCCACACTGCTCTTCTCCCAGGTGACAGGGACAGGATAGAGGAAATGACCTCAGGCTGTGCCAGGGGACGTTCAGGTTGGAGATAGGAAAAATATCCTCATGGAAAGGACAGGCTGCCCAGGGCAGGGCTGGAGTCCCCACCCCTGGAGGGGTTAACAGCCCTGAGCATGTGGCACTTGGGGACAAGGGCAGTGGTGGCCTTGGCAGTGCTGGGAATGGTTGGACTTGAAGGGCTCCTCAAAAATTCAGTGATTCCATGATTCACAGGATTTATGTTTACACTGGTAAGGGAAATCTGGCTCAACAGAACCAAACCCTGGATTTGGTTAGGCTGGGAAAGCCCCTGAGCCCATCGGGTCCAACCATTCCCAGCTGTGCCAAGGCCACCACTGGCCCATGTCCCCAAGCTGCCCTGGGCTGCCTGGGGCAGTGCCCAGGAGCTGTCCCTGCCCTCTGAGTGCAAACAGGGCAGGAGAAGGGGGCCTGGGCCACACTGAGCAATATTCAATACTCTGCTCTCCGTGCAGCTGTGGGAGCTGGGCCAGTGCTGCTGGCTGAGCTGAGGGAGGGACAGGGACACGGCTCTGCTGGGGACTCCAGCTGATACAGCCCAGAGATTCAGATTTATGAGCCTCCTAGGTTTACCTAATAGGTAATTTTTCTCCTTATTCCCTTCCTGCCTTGGAGATTTTACCAAGAAGTGAAGCTCAGAATGTGGTTCTCCCAAGGGTGGGAAATGGGGAATGCAGTTTTCCCAGGACGGGGATGCTCACCCCAGCTGTGCCTTTACAGACCCAAACCCTTCATAGAGCCAGCTGGGTTTGAGGTTTTTCCTTCTCTGTGTTCAAGGTTAAACTTTCACTACAGAGAATTAGCTGGTAAGAGACAAAGAGCACTGCTCAGGAGGGGTAGGGAAGATAAATTTCACAAAAGATTTTCAGCTGCAGTACCTGAAGATAGATCAATATTTTCTATTTGCCTTAGCACTAAGCTTATTTTCCTTCATCACTGAAGAGATACTCACTTGTGCCTTCTACCAGAACATTAAACTGTTCTCTGCTGATAAATGGTTAAGAAAGACAAACAATAGCACTTTCCAGGAGCTGCTTTATCTTGCAGGACGACATCAGTCCTTCTGATGAACAGAAAACTCACACTTCTGTCTTAACTTGGAGAGCCCCTGCTGGAGCCCAGCCTCGCTGGCTCCCCGCTGGCTGGGAGCCCCAGTTTTCCCCGTTTCTGGGAGCCTGTCAGCGTGGTGTCCCTGCAGGCTGCTGTCCCTGTCTCCCCAGGACACACAGTTATTTACCACAGCTCTGCCCGTGGCCAGGGGCCGTGGGGACAGCGAGCTGCAGGTGCTTGCTGTCCCTGTGTGCTGAGAGCTGTGCCTGTGGAACAGCCCCCAAGAGCTCAGCAAGAACAGCCACCAGGGCTGGAACACAGCCTTGAGTGTGCTGACAAGTCAGGAGCTGAAGGGCAGCTGGCAGGCCGAGAGGGCACGGAATTCCTGAGATTATTAATGAGCTATTAGTGCAGGAACTGCCCCGTGCATGAGGAGGGGAATGGGATGGGATGNTAACAGTATAAGTGCGGCATTAGGGCAGAGACGGCACCGAATTCCTGAGATTATTAAGGATCTGATGGGATGGGATGGGATGGGATGGGATGGGATGGGATGGGATGGGATGGGATGGGATGGGATGGACGGAATTCCTGACATTATTAATGAGCTATTAGTGCAGGAACTGCCCCGTGCATGAGGAGGGGAATGGGATGGACATGGACGGGATGCTGGGGGAATTCCTCCCGGGGAGGTGGAGCAGGGCATGGCTCCTGCTGTTCCCAGGCTGATGGACAGGGGGGTCACATTTGGAACCTGAGCATCACGAAGGGAACACACCACAAAATGTTCTGCCAAGTTGCTCCCTGCGAGGCCGTGAGAGTTTACCTGACAGCAGAACGGGAGTGAGGGGGTTACCACGGCTTCTGAAGGATACAGATGTTCTGATTTTCACTAAATGTCTGGATTCTTATAAATAAATCCGTGTAAAGAGCCCCAGAGTTCAAGCCCTGTGTGCCAACAGCCCATGGCAGAGAGGGAAATGGGGCCATGGAGCAAAGCACAGGAACCACCTGGTTTAGAATGGGCTGGGAGCACTCGAGCCAAGGCCTCTTTGCTTTGTGAAGGGTGTTTGTTTGCTCCTCCTGCTCAGGGTGTGTTTGCCATCTGTTAAAACCAGGGACAGCAGGCCCTGCCTGGTGCAGGACCTGCTGAGGGCTCAGGACAGGCCTGGGATCCTCAGGGGCTCCCTGGAGCTGGAGTGTGGGATGGATTTGGGATCAGCCCTGGCCATATCTACACAGCTCCTCATTCCAGGGCTGATTAACACCTGCATTGGTATTGTCTGATGGCACCAGGATTTACTGGGATGTGACCATGCTTCCATCTCAGCAAACATTGCAATTCCTTACTCCACTGTGTACATGTTTCAAACCCAAATCACATTTGTGTTTTCCAGCAGCTTTACAGCCCTGGCAGATGGAGGGCTGCACAACCATAGGGCAGGTTTTGCAAAATAAAACTGTATTTTTCCTGGAGAATGGCTCCTACCAAACAACAGAGAGGATTTAGATATTTTTCAGTGACATGTGGCTGTTCAAACCCGATTTCACTGTGGGATTGTAGCTGAGGTGCAGGAGCAGCACGTTCTGGAAAGGCAGAGCTGTGCTAATGGCTCGTCTCGGAGGCTGCGGAGGGTTGAAGGAGCAGGGAGCTGTGCTCAGGTGGTGACACATTTGCTGTCCCCTCACAGAACTTCAGAGCTCCAGCACTGCAGCATCACTCCATCCCTGTTATCTCTCTGGCAGTCCGTGCCAGCCCTAGCCCAGGGGAGGGCTTTGGGGGGCTGTGTGCAGCTCTCACCCCCGGGGACAGTTCCACCAGAGCTGCTTCTCTGGGCTGGCCCTGCAGCCCCCCTTGCTGGGGCTGGGCTCAGGGGGCTCCAGCAGCCCTGCTTTCCCTGCATGTGGGGCTGGAGCTGGGGGGAAATTCTGGTGAGTGCTGGGGACAGGGACACCCCCAGAGCGGGCACAGGGGGGACACGGGCACCAGTGGGACACCTGAGCTCCTGCATGGCACAGCTGCCAGGGGGACGTGCCCTGGGACACCTCCCTGAGCCTGGCAGGGATCAGCAGCCTGGACACAATTCCTGGGATCCCAGGCTGCTCTGGGATGGGAGGGATCCCAAATCCCCCCCAGTGCCACCCCTGCCATGGCAGGGACACCTTCCCCTGTCCCAGGCTGCTCCAGCCCCAGTGTCCAGCCTGGCCTTGGGCACTGCAGGATCCAGGGGAATGCCCAGCCCTGCATCTCCTGCGGGCACTGGGGTGCTAGCACAGGCAGGACACAGAAATTCCAGGAGCTCTGGGCTGGGCTGTGTCCCACAGCAGGCTCTGCTCTTCAGAGCACAGGCAGGAGAGGTGGCTGGGCTGTAATAACGTTTCATTTTTAATTAAAACCTCGTTTGGTGCCAGCCCTGGCACAGGTGCCCCCGTGGGCAGCCAAGCTCTGCTCCGTGCACCACTGCTGAGTGGCACTGGTGGCACTGGTGGCACTGGTGGCACTGGCAGGGAGCACACCGGGCCAGGCACACAGAGATGCTCTCCCCAGGGCTCGGGAGCAGATGGAGCTTACACGGCTCAGGAAAACAGAAATATGCAGACTTTGAGCTGGATCCAGCTTCACTGAAGGCAGTTGGCCTCAGGGGCTGCTGGAGCGGGGCCTTGCCAGGCTGCTTTTGTTGGGTTTGATTTTGTTGGGTTTGATTTAGAGAAAAACATCTTTGCTGAGCACCCTCAGACACTGAACACTCACCGGGGTGTCTGTATGGGAGCTATGAGCTGTGTCCAGGGACATTTGAGGCTTGAATGTGGGACGGATTTGTTTGTTTGTTTGTTTGTTTGTTTGTTTTTAAAAGGTGATTGCCCCCTCCAGTGCCCTTCCCCATCCTGCCCTGCATTCATTTCTCTTTCCAAGGCAATTCCTCAAACACTGCGTGCACTGAGCCTCCCGACCCTGTTTAGTGTAATCAGATAAACATTGATTGCACTTAACCTCACAGAGCTCCAGGATGGAGAGATTCAGTGGTTAATTAACAGTTGTTAATAGTTTTAGCTGTGGGAGGATGCTTTTGTTCCTCCCCAGCCCTTATCCCTGTGCAGTGTGCCCAGGGCCAGGGCAGCCAGAGTCCCCAGCTGCCACCCCCCCGTGCAGCCCTGCTGGGACACTGCCTGTGGTACAAACCAAGAACTAAATAAAGGCATGGGTGAGTGCACAGCCCCTGTCATTAACCCCGACACCGTGCTTCAGGGGAACTGCTCCGCCTAGGAAAGTTATTTTTAAACACTATTAATTCCTGTTGTTCTTGCAAAGGTTCTCTTGTACATCCAATTAAAAACCATGCTTGGTGTAATTTGTAACTTGAGAAAAATCGATTTCAGCGACAAGCCTTTCATGTTCAGCGTTTTGGCATCAGGTGTGTGCCTCTGAAAGGGAGCCACAGGTAAGGCAGAAAGGCAGGCAGCTCGAGAGGGATGGACAGACTCCTCTGCAGGACAGACACCTCTGCAGGACAGACACCTCTGCAGGACAAACACCTCTCCAGAGGGATGGACAGACTCCTCTGCAGGACAAACACCTCTCCAGAGGGATGGACAGACTCCTCTGCAGGACAAACTCCCCTCCAGAGGATGGACAGACTCCTCTGCAGGACAGACACCCCTCCAGAGGGATGGACAGACTCCTCTGCAGGACAGACTCCTCTGCAGGACAAACTCCCCTCCAGAGGGATGGACAGACTCCTCTCCAGGACAAACTCCTCTCAGCACGGTGGAGCCCCTGGGGGAAGGAGGATGTGCTGCAGCACCATGTTCAGCTGTACCCTTCCCAATTTCATCCTTCCCAGAGAGCTCTGGACCTGCTGTCTCTCAGGCCCTGCTTCCCAGCATCCCCGGCTTTAACATCACACAAATATTTTTGTCACCTCTTCCATCAACTTAACAAAAAAACCATCACAAGACTTTCAGTTTATCCTTCCTTGCCTGATCTCTTGTGCAGGCTGAACAAAGCAAACGTCTCCTCTGGCTGCTGGCTGTTCTTCATCCTGACTTTATCTGTCCCTGTGCAGAGCCTCTCCTGCAGTGACACCTCCATCCCTCTCCTTCCTCAGCTCCCGTTCACTGCCGAGGATGCAGAGGCCTCTGTGCCAGTGGGAGAAGGCACAGAGGTAATCGTGAGAGGAACGCAGCAGATTTTTCTCCCTGGTGTGAGCACTCGCTCTTGTTTCCCTGCTATTTGTATAAATTATCCATCCTTGCCCATCCACTTTGCACCTCCAGTGTTGCCTTTGCATCCTGAGGATAAAAATAGCTGAGCAATGCTGGTCGATCAAAGATCTGAAAAAGGGATGGCAGTGGGAGTGTGGCTGCCCTATTTTTGGGGTTAATTAAAGTGAGGATGTTTCCTCCATCTCGAGCCCTCACTGGTTTTGTTTCTTCTCTCCCAGAACACTGAACTTGCAGTTCAGCTCATGAGTTTGTCTTGGGATGGGACCCTGAGCCAGGAAAAGCTCAGCACCACTTCTTCTGGAGCCCTGGGAGCTGGGCTGGCAGAGCTGGGGGGCCCTGGCCCACCTGGGTCACTCCAGGACCTGTCCAGGGACTGGGAGCCCCCTCGCCTGCCCCGGAGCCCAGCCCTGATCCCAGCAGCCAGCCCGGGAGGGCTTTGGGAGCAGCCAGACCCCCCCTTTGGGGTGGAGGATTCCCTATGTGGGTGCAGGATTCCCTGTGTGGGGTGCAGGATTCCCCTGTGGGTGCAGAATTCCATGTATGGGGTGCAGGATTCCCTGTGGGGTGCAGGATTCCCCTGTGGGTGCAGGATTCCCCTGTGGGTGCAATATCCCCCATGTGCAGTGCAGGATTCCCTGTGGGTGCAGGATTCCCTGTGGGGTGCAGGATTCCCCTGTGGGGTGCAGGATTCCTCTTTGGGGTGCAGGATTCCCCTGTGGGGTGCAGGATTCCCCTGTGGGTGCAGGATTCCCTGTATGGGATGCAGGATTCCCCTGTGGGGTGCAGGATTCCCCTGTGGGTGCAGGATTCCCTTTTGGGGTGCAGGGTTCCCTGTGGGTGCAATATTCCCCATGTGCAGTGCAGGATTCCCTGTGGGTGCAGGATTCCCTGTGGGGTACAGGATTCCCTTTATGGGGTGCAGGATTCCCTGTGGGGTACAGGATTCCCTTTATGGGGTGCAGGATTCCCCTGTGGGTGCAATATTCCCCATGTGCAGTGCAGGATTCCCCTGTGGGTGTAGGGTTCCCTGTGGGGTGCAGGATTCCCTGTGGGGTGCAGGATTCCCCTGTGGGGTGCAGGATTCCTCTTTGGGGTGCAGGGTTCCCCTGTGGGTGCAATATTCCCCGTGTGCAGTGCAGGATTCCCCTGTGGAGCCCACGCCCTGCAGAGCAGGACCTGCTCCCCACGCTGACCCCTCCTCCAGGGGGATGCTGTGCCCAGCTGCCAGAACTGCTCCCGAGTCACCTGGGCATGGAGCCTGGCTCTGGTCCCAGCCAGGGGCACCTGGGCACCCTCGGCCCGCGGCCCCGAGCTGCGCCTGGCTCAGACTCGGGGCACATTTGCTGCAGATTTCCTGCAGCCTGGCTGTCGGGGCGGATCACCCGCGTTCCCATCCCGAGCAGATGGTCCTTCAGCTCTGTTTGCATCTCAGAGGCTTCCCAGGAGGCTGAGCCAGCTCCCCACCCCTCCTGTGCCTGCGGTGTGCCCGGTCCTGGCTCACCCCGGGGTCAGCTGGCTTTGACAGTGACACACACTGTAATGGCCTGGCAAGAGAATAAAGAAACAAAAAAACCCAAAACCCAAACAAAAAAATAAAACAAAACAAAAAACCCGCAAACAAACAAACTCAAACAACACCAACAAAAACCTAAAAAAAAAAAAAAAAAAAACCCAACCAACCAACCAAAAAAACCCCCAAAAACAAAAACAACAAAAAAACAAACAAAAAAACAAACAAAAACCCAAAAAAACAAAAACAACCCCAAAAAACCCAAACCAAACCCAAAAAACTGCTGGAACTGAGGAACTCCTCCTTTCTGCTCTTTGTAGAGGTGCATTTGCCCTTTTATTTAGAGAAATTCTGCTGATCAGATGTTTTGCTACACAATATGATAATTATGCAAATAAATGCATAGTACCTATGGTTAGCTTAATATCAAATTCTATTGCATACAATCAATTTTTTGTTTTTCTTATTCTCAAGCTAAACAAAAAACCAGAAAGAATGTAGAAAGAAGATAACACTGAGCCCCCTTCCAGCAACATGTGCTCAATCAGAATGTAAAAAATTGCCTTTATTCTCCCATTTGTTAGATGACAAAACCTCCTCTTTGCAGCTGGCCCAGGGGAGCAGGCATTCGTTCAAGTAAGGTTTTATTCCTTGTGACTCCAGATCAATTTATTATAAGATTTCTTAGAATAATGAGGAAAGACTCCTACATCCTCAGAAAAAGACAATATAGCAGTGAAAAAATAGCCACAGAAAATTGGTCAGAAGGGCAATTTCCAGCTAAGGGGCACATACATTAATCTCTGCTCTGAAAGTCAAGGGTTCTTGCTGCTGCTGGCTGATTGCTCAGCACTGCCTCGCTGGCAATTTAGTCCCAGGCTTTTAAAAAGCCAAAGAGAAACCAAAGAGTTCATAAATGTCAGGGATTTAAGGTCATGGGGCCCAATTACTGCCGTTCCTGGATGTCCCCATATGCACATGCACACCCATAAGGACAGGCTCTAGAAGGGACCAAACTCATTTCTGGCAGGGAAGGAATCAAAGTCCGGGGCTTTGCAGAGGCTCTGTGCCCTCCTCACCCCTGTGGGAGCTGCTTATGGCCAGTGTGTGTTTGTACCTCAGAACCCTCGCTCACATTTGGGGACTGTCCCCTTTGGCAGCTCAGGGCCGGGGGAGGGAAATGGTGCTTTGAGAACATTTAAATGTTCTGTGTTCTCCTTAGAGAGCTTGGCTGATGGAAGCCAGCCCTGGGACAGCACGGGAGGGACCTGGAGCTGCTGGAGCCAGGCCAGAGGAGGCACCAAATGATCAGAGGATGGAGCAGCTCTGCTGGGAGAGCTGGCATTGCTCACCTGGAGAGGAGAAGGGTGGGGTGACCTCAGTGTGGCCTCACAGCACCTGAGGAGCTCCAGGAGAGCTGGAGAGGGACTGGGGACAAGGGATGGAGGGACAGGACACAGGGGATGGCTCCCAGTGCCAGAGGGCAGGGCTGGATGGGAGATTGGGAATGAGGAATTGTTCCCTGACAGGGTGGGCAGGCCCTGGCACAGGGTGCCCAGAGCAGCTGGGGCTGCCCCTGGATCCCTGGCAGTGCCCAAGGCCAGGCTGGACACTGGGGCTGGAGCAGCCTGGGACAGTGGAAAGTGTCCCTGCCATGGCAGGGGTGGCACTGAGGGGGATTTGGGATCCCCTCCTACCCAAACCATGCCAGGATTCTGTGATTCCATGATTGGATAATGGCTGGATTTGCCCATATGGGGTTTCTAGCCAATGAAAAAAGCAGGAACTCAGCACAGGAACAAAACTCTCCCTCATCCTTCCCCGTTACTGGAATCATTTCCCAGCCCCTGCCCCAAATCTGTGCTGAGCCCCAGTCTCGGGGTACTCCCAGTGCCACAAGGGGATCTCACGCCTGAGCAGCACCAAGGCTGCTTATTCAAATTTTAAGCTTATTCCTCTCATAAGCAAGGAACATTTGGACAAAGCCTCATTCCTGGAAATCCTTTCCTGTGGGAGGGTGCTTGGTTAAACCTGGACACTCTCCCAGCCCGGCGTGGTTGTGGCTGATCTGGGCCGTGCTGGTTTTCAAAGCTGAGGCATTTTGAGTCTAATCCTCGCAGTATTTACTCTGCATCTCATCAGAACATTTACCCAGGGGAGGGCTTAACCCTGCAAGGCTTTGTGGAATACTGTGAGAGCAATTCTGCTTCCACACTTCCCTCAGTAACGCAGGCGGCCGGGCAGAGGAGCAGGGCTGCTGCAGGCCGCCCCCAGGATGGGCCTGCACAGGCTGATGGGGACAGGGAGTGCAGGGGAGAGCCCCAAGAGGGGCAGGAGAGGCTGGAATCCCGAGATTCTGCTGCACGGGATGTGGAGCTGGGAGGGGGAAATGTTTCCTGCCAGGCGTGAGAGCGTCTGCTCATTTCCTGAGCAGCTCCAGGGCAGGGACTCAGCACCTCCCCTTGCAGGGCCTGACCATCCTGTGGGGAGGAAACTCTCCTGGGATCCCACCTGGGCCTCCAGAGCACCTGGGAGCCCTGTGTGTGTGGGAATGAACAGAGAGAGCCAGACACCCTTACTCGGGTCAGGATTGATGGAGGGGGGCTCAGGACATGCTGTGAGCAGGGCAGATGGAGGGCTCAGGGAGGCAGGATGAGCTTTCCATCGAGCCAGGAGTGCTGACTGCTCTGCCTGTCCCTTCCCTACAACCACACACATTTATTTTCCTGATACTGGCTCTGCAGAATAGTCCCTTGCTGTCCAGGAGGGGCTTTCTCCTCCTTGGAGTGATGGAGTGATCCAAAGTCTGGGCAGAGCTCATCACTGAGCAAATGCTCCTGGTGGGAAGGACGAGGCTCAGCAGAGAGGGGAGCAAAGCAAAACTCCTGTGAAACACAGCAAAGGGGGAGAACTAATGGAACACCAGGAAAAAAGGGCTGTGGCACTGTTCTTAGCGGAGTGTCCCTTCAGGTGTGAGCCTTCCACGCCTTGGAAAATGTGGATGCTCCCCAGACACCAGAGCAGCCCGGCAGTGACAGCAATAAAATACAATACCATCTCTCCCAGCTGTGGTCGTTGTGCTCTCCCTCCTGGGCTCAGCTCAGTGCTTCCCCTGAGCTGCTGTTGCTCTTGGAAGCGTTCCCAGGAGGCAAATCAGGGTTTTATTCCTCCCTGGGAACAGCTGCTGCAGAGGCCAACAGCCTTTTTCCCCTTGCTCTTGGGGCTGCACATGAAAATAACAGTAATTTTTTATCTCGTGCATGATGAACTATTAAAAAAGTACGGAGTATAATAAAAAGCTGTAGTCCCAGCTGGTCTCAGGTGGCCCCTCTGCCCTCAGGTGAATTTGCAGCCCGGGCCTGGATCCTCGTTCTCCTTGAGCAGCCTCATGAGAGGCATCAGCAGGGGCTGAGAGCGCCAGCGTGGATGGAAGGGCCATTTCCCACTCCCCTGCAATTATTGTACATGACAAAATAAAGCAGGAAACTGTGCAGTGGCAAATAAAGAGAGTCGGGTGAGTAACGAGGCTGCTGTGTCCCTCTGGGTAATTACTGCTGGTCTCTGTGGAATAAATGGTGTCACACAGGATTCCCCAGGCACTGCTCCTCCCCCGGGGTGGCTGGAAGGGTTTCAGCTCCCAGCCAGGGCTTGTTCACAAAGGAGGGAGGAAAGGAGTCAGATGAGGAGCTGTCAGTGTCTGACAAATCCCAAATCACAATTCCTTCTCTCCATGCAAAGCTCTTGTGGAGTAACTGAGTGGGTTTCTCTTGTTTAATGTGTTTGTACGTGTGGAGGGGCAGCACAGCACTCACCTGCCTGCACAGGTAACAGATCCCATCTCTGCAGAGAATTTCAGGTTCTTGGGAGCCCAGAGCTGAGTAAAGGCAAGCACAGACACGGTGCAGGTCAGAAGGCACAGCTGGTAAATGTTCCCAAGAACCCCCCACATCTGCTCACAAATAATGTGCTCCTTTTCCCCCAGCCACTGGAAAAGAGCAGGTTTTGATTCTTTCTGGACTTGCTGGTGAGCTCATCCCCTGGCTCATCCTCTGACCCAGCTGGGTCCTGGGCTCCCACCACGGCCTGGATGTCACAAGGGACATGGCACATGACTAAATGAATGAATGAATGAGTGAATTCATGGCATTTCTGTTCCCTTACCTGGTGTTTCTGTGCCCCGGTGGGAGGCCCTGGGCAGCCCACCCAGAGGTGTTTCCCATCCCTGCCTCCTCCCCTCGCTCACCACCCCAGCTTCAAATCAGTCCACAAACTTCATGGATTACAAGTGAAGTTCTGCTGGTGCCAGACATCAAAGCCTGTCACAACACCTCAGGATACCCAGCCTGTCTGAAGGGATGATCCGCTCTTATTGAAAGACTCACTTCATTTTATTAAAAGAGGAATGAATTATATCAGATCACTTTGTCAAAGTGGTTAGGCTGTACTGAAGTATTTGGATCTTAATTTGATATTTCATTCTCTGCTTCAGACAGGAATATTACTAGTGGGACATTTTATGAGTAAAGATAAATTTGTAATAAACCACGGTGCCTACTTAAAACCTCATTATCCCCATCCTGTTCCTGCCCTGAAAAGCTGCACAGGAGCTTTCGTGCCTGTGGGGAGGGAGGAAAAGGCTGGTTCTGTCTGCTCTGACACCTTGGCCATCCCAGCTGGTGCCTCTGGGTCTGGGGTGAGGAAGGAGGAGTGACAGGGGTGCAGCCAACTGGGGTTGGGGTCTTTGCCCAGGTAAGGGGAAATAGAGACAGGACAGGAGAAACAGCCCCAGAGTATGCCAGGGGAGGCTCAGGTGGGATATTGGAAAAATTCCCCAAGGAAAGGGCTGCCCTGCCCTGGCACAGCTGCCCAGGGCTGGGTCCCCATCCCTGGAGGGGTTTCACAGCCCTGTGCACGTGGCACTTGGGGACAGGGTCAGTGGTGGCCTGGGCAGGGCTGGGGTGGTTGGACCTGGTGGGCTCAGAGGGGTTTTCCACCCTGAACAGTTCTGTGACTCTGGGATTGTGTGAAATGCAGTTTGGAAACCACAGTGAGCCTGAGCAGCTGAGGGAGCTTGGGGCTGCTCCCTGCCAAAGAGAGAATTGGGGTCAGAGTCCCCAGAGCCCCCTGGGAGGGTTGGGACCGGGCAGGATCAGAGGTGTGGGCACCCAGAGCAGGGTGGGCAGCCCAGCCTGGCTCCCTGCACAGCCTGAGGTGGCTGTGGCACAGCTCACACCCTGGGCACCTTCTGTCCATTTAAAACTTGTTTTTTGCCTCTTGCTTTTTGGCTGTTTCCCCCAGATTTTCAGTCAGCTTTGCCATCGCTGCTGCCAGTGCAGAGAATGATTCATGGCTGTCATGGGCACAGGACCCTGGCACAGCCACCCCTCCACAGCCCCCTGCTCTTCCTCTCGCTCTTCCTCACACCTGCCCCTGCCCAAACCCCCCCAGGACGTTTTGGGGCGGGCTGTGCAGCTTTAGGGCCGCTGTCACGGGGCATTTTGGGGCTGTCCCTGTGCCTGGCCGGGAGCTCTTCCCTGCTGCAGCTCAGCTCTCACAGCTCCCCTGACAGTCTGGGACATGATCCGAGGCAAACAGAACCAACTGAGCCTTGTGCAGCTCCCCGGTGCTGTCACACGGTGAGGAACAGGAACTTTTGGCACCTTTTCCAAGCAGGCTGTTCCTGAAATGTGAAACGCTCGCACACAGCGCCCTGGGGTGAGAACAGGCAGGAAACCGATCTCTGGCACAGAAAATATCAGCAATTCACTGCATGTGCCAGAGAGGAGGCACCGCCGTGCTGCAGGTGAGGCTCTTCTCTGCCCTGGATTCAGAGAGGGTTTGGTTAGAGCCAGCAGTAATTACTGACATTCTCTCTGGATTTAGCACACTTTTCTGTACAGGGCTCTGAGCAGTAAGAAGTTAGAAATTTCTCAGTATTCCCTTAGCTCCTGCTGCTGCTCTGCTGTCAATCACCCTGCTCTAATCTGGTTATTCCCCACCATGAGATCTCTTCAAGGCCTGTGAAATCCTCGGGCTAAGTGCCGTGCTCCAGCTGGGCTGTACTTGGAGCACTGTTGGAGGAGGTTCAGCTGCAGGTGGGTGGGCTCTGATCGGCTCTGCTGCAGGCTGGGAAGGAGTGAGCCTGGCCTCAGGTCAGGGCCCCCAGCTCGGGGCTGCCTTTGGTGGGGTGCAGTGGCATCAGCTGGGCAGGAAGCAGCTGGGCTGGTTTTGGATCAACTCTGAGATGTGATGGAGCACAACCTTTGGGGGTGCTCAGGGATGCTCTGGGCTGGGAGCAGCTGGGTGAGAGGGACGGGGGTGTGGGTGTGGTGTGGGTGATGTGGGTGATGATGTGATGATGTGATGATGTGATGATGTGATGATGTGGATGTGGCCGTGGCCGAGGCTGATGCTGATGAGGGTGGGGATGATGTGGATGTAGATGTGGATGTGGAGGTGGGTGATGTGGATGATGTGGATGTTGATGTTGATGTGGGTGATGTGGGTGATGTGGATGTAGATATGGATGTTGATGTTGATGTGGGTGATGTGGATGATGTGGGTGTGGATGATGAGGATGTGGATGATGTGGATGTAGATATGGATGTTGATGTGGGTGATGTGGATGATGAGGGTGTGGATGATGTGGATGATGTGGATGTAGATATGGATGTTGATGTGGATGTTGATGTTGATGTGGGTGATGTGGCTGTGGACACAGACAAAAGCCAGGCTTTGGAGAATTCTGTAGGGAGCCCTTTGCTGGGCTGTTCCCAGAGCCTACTGGCTGCTGTGAGTGCTGGAGTTGTTTTTGCTCTGAGGAGCAGTCTGGGCTCCTGTTCCCTCCTGAGCAGTCCCAGACTGCCAGAGCCTGACGTGGTGATGGATGGGGGATGTGGAAGCCTCTGCAGGGAGTGCATTTTTAACAAGGTGAACTTTGTTGCTGTAAAACCCTCTTCCCACTCCGTGTTCAGCAGCTTTCATGTGTCACAGTCACACACAAGTGTCTGAGAGCACCCCAGGGCTTTAACCCATTTAAAGAGAAGCTCTGTGGTAAGCCCAGCTCTGGGAGCCAGGGAGGTTTGTTCTCTACCAGGTATAAATCTGAAGGTGGGGATTCCACTTCTTTCCCAGACAAAAAAGTGTTTTGAAAACTTGGTTTTTGGAGGCAGAAAAATGCCAGAGTAAATATATTTTTCTCATAATTTCTTTGTACTTAGAACAGAGAATCTGTGCTTTCTGTGGAATCTGATTTTATGTTCTGATTTATCTCAGTTGAATCTGTATTTTTATGGAATTATTTTGTTTGGAAAAACTGTACAAAATAATAGCTCTGGCTGGTGCAGAGCAGCTGCTGTGGCTCCTGCTGGGCAGGGAGAGCTCTCCCCTGCTGCCACTTGCCCACTCCTTGGCCCCGGGAGCTGCTTCCCAGTTTATCCTCTCAGAGTTTGTGCTTTCCTTCCTCTTTCACAGCTTTGGTGCTGTTTCCTGTGCTGAGTTACACTCGCTGCCTCTTGTAAATGTGCTGCAGATCTGCTGTGCCAGAATTAGACTGCTAAAATTTGGAGTTCGGGGTGTCACCGAGTGTGGCAAAACACTTGAGATCCCTGTCAGCTGCTCGAGCAGCAGCTTCTGCTGGGAGCCAGGGAATGGGAAGGGACTGGAAGGGACCCCAAAGCCCCCCCAGAGCCACCCCTGCCATGGCAGGGACACCTTCCCCTGTCCCAGGCTGCTCCAGCCTGGCCTTGGGCACTGCCAGGGATCCAGGGACAGCCCCAGCTGGTCTGGGCACCCTGTGCCAGGGCCTGCCCACCCTGCCAGGGAACAATTCCCAATTCCCATGTAATTTCCAAGTATCCATGATGTGGGTGTGGGTGTGGATGTTGACGTTGCTAAATTTCCCCACTTTCAGTTAAAATTCCCCACTTTTCAGCTAAATTTCCCCTCCTTCACTTTCTACCCATTGCTCCTTGTCCCATCAGTTCCTGCTGAAGGTCCCTGTGATCCCCCAGACCCTGGAAGGTTCTGGGGGGGCTCCCCACACCCTTCTCCTCTCTAGGTGAGCACCCCCAGCTCTCCCAGCCCGTTTCTTGGGGGATTTGCTCCTTTTTGGCTTCCTGGCCTCCCCTGCTGTGTGTGGGGCAGGAGCTGCTGTGCATCTCTCAATTCCCCCAGCTCTCTCTCAGAGCACTCAGGGCCACTTTGCCCCACACAGGGACGGCAGAGCTACATTATTTCAAGAATTAAAACCAAAACAATCTGATAAAATAGTTGGCTTTTTTTGCCTTCTGCTTAGAGACAAAAGTTTTATTGCAGCAAATGGAACTAAAATCAATATACATGGAAATGACTCGCATTTGGGGACCCTGGGTATTGTTGATTTAATACTATTTATTTAACAGCTTGGCAAATGTGTGGTTTGTCTGTCTCGATAGATTTTGAAGAAAATGATAATGTTTTATAGTAAACAGTATAAAAATTCAAGCAAAGGCATCTTAATCAACTCCTATAAAAATTAAATGAGAGATTGAACATGTCACAAGCTCAAGTCTGTTTTATCATGCTGCTCATATTAATGCTGCAGCTCCTTTTGTGTCGGCTCCATTAATATTCATGAGGGCTTTAGTGCAGAAGTGTGCCTTTCTTCCTGGGGTTCCCTCCTGCCTTGTCTCCAGCCAAAAGGCAAACCCTCTTCAGCCCCTTAGAAAGAGCAGATTATCTCCAGAAAGTCTGCTGAACGTAAGCAGAAGTGACATCTCGTGGCACGCTGGATCTCAGCACACAACTTCAGCTGGAACAGCTCAGAAAAACAGGGATATTCCCCTCAGCTTGGGGCAAACGTGGAGGAGTCAATCCAGAAGGCAACGGCAGCCAAGCCTGGCCACCTGCCCTGCTCTGGGGCATTTTGGGGCTGTATTTACTGTGAGAAGGATTTGGCTGCAGAGTAAAGTGATCCCCCAGGGGTGGCTGCACTGGCACCTCCCTCCCTGGCAGGGCAGGAGCATCCCCTGAGAGCAGGGCCTGGCACGGGGGCGTAGGGAAGGGCCAGGAGCAGGCAGTGAAGAGAATACCTGAGTCTCCAGGTGCAGTGCTCTCAAGCTGTGATGGAGTCCCTGAGTGGTGGAAAGGGTCCTGCTGGCCTTTGCTGCTCTAAAAATCAGATTTTAAAGGATTGCCAGGAAGGAGAGTTTAATTCTTCTTTTTGACGGAGGAGGCAGGTTGGTAACTTGTATCTTCCCATGGTGGGGATGACTTCTCACTGAACATCAAATGAGCCTGAATAATATCTTCTTTGATGTATTTATTTTATAAAAGCCAAAAAGGTGTACTGGGAGATCGAGTATCTGCCTTTGGAGAAATCCCTATCAAGGAGTTTGGAGATGAAGGTCTCTCTTGCTCCATGGCAGTGGTACTGCAGTGAATGACAAATCATGAAGGAATAAATTTGCATTCATATTTATTGAAGGCAATCTTGAAATATCCCCAAGGAAGAGAGACTTGTGTTTTGAAAGAGAAATTAAGGTGACATTGGTAATCAAAGCACTGGCTGTGGGATGGGAAGTGTCACTGCTGGGAGCAAACCCAGGAACTTCAGAGCAGCTTCTGTCCAAAACAGTGCCAGGAGAAAGGGGAACAGTTTTAACTGGAGGAGGGATGATTTGGATTGGATTTTGGGAAAAAAATGCCTCCCTGTGAGGGTGGGCAGGCCCTGGCACAGGGTGCCCAGAGCAGCTGGGGCTGCCCCTGGATCCCTGGCAGTGCCCAAGGCCAGGCTGGACACTGGGGCTGGAGCAGCCTGGGACAGGGGAAGGTGTCCCTGCCATGGCAGGGGTGGCACTGGGGGGGATTTGGGGTCCCTTCCAGCCCAGCCCAGTCAGTGGTTCCATGAACCCAGCCATGGTGCTGGGACAGGGACAGGCTGGGATAGGGACAGGATGGAACAGGGACAGGATGGAACAGGGACAGGCTGGGACAGCCCTGCCTCCATGGGGACGGGGGTCTGACCCCGCTGCTGCTCTGTGAGGGGTGGTGGGGGCTGTCTCAGCTGGGGAGACCCCTCCTCACTGCTCATTCCCTGTGATATCCCTGCAGAGGGGTTTTCCTGGCCAGCTGAACACAAGGTGCAGCTCAGCCCAGCCTTGAGGTGTTTTTGGGAGCAGAGCCAGGCCTGGGCATTGTGGGGCTGAGCCTGGCCTGGGCACTGTGGGGCTGAGCCAGGCCTGGGCATTGTGGGGCTGAGCCTGGCCTGGGCACTGTGGGGCTGAGCCTGGCCTGGGCATTGTGGGGCTGAGCCAGGCCTGGGCACTGTGGCGCTGCTGAGGAGCAGAGAACCAGGCCCTCGTCCCCTGGTTTGCAGTTGCCCTCTGTGTTTGTCTTTGTGCAGGGTTCAGCTGTTCACACCCTGCCACAGGCTCCTCTAAGCCCTGCTCTGAGGAAAGGCTGAGCTGTGTCTCCCAGCAGCCCTGGAACGAGAGGCTTCAGCTCTGTGTGGGGTGAGCCCCTGCCCAGGTCATTGCTTTCATCAGGAGTTACCCCTGAGCCACACAGAGCCAGCAGTGGGCACAGGGCCACCTGTCCCTTCTGGTCCCCTGTGCAGGACGGGCTGTGAGTCACAGCTCGGGTTTAACCTCCCCGAGCTGCCCTGGGCTGGGTCTCCTCCTGCCCTCGCCCCTTTATTGCCCAGCCCCAGCTGTCCCCGTGCCAGGCAGGGCCTGGGGCTGCAGGGATCCTGGAGGAGCCTGGCAATGAGTGGGAACTTCTCAGGTGGTGGCAGTATAAGACATTGAATGGAACAGCTTCTCCTGCTGTGCTCCCTGGCTCTTCCCTGGCCCTTCCCTGGCCTCTCCAAGCCAAGCAGGGCATTCCTGCAGCTCCTCATTCCCCAAACCCGAGCTGTGCTGTGCTGTCTGTGCCAGGTGATGTGGCTGTGACTCTGGGTTCAGTTCTTGCACTCTGGAAAACCACAAAACTCAGAATTTCTGCCTCTCCATGGCTGGCAGTGGATCAGGACCTAAGGCAGGCTCAGCTGCAGGTACCTGAGTCACCAGGTGAGCAGCTCCTGAAGTCCTCAGGTGTGATTTTCATGGCAGAGGGCACAGATTTCCATCCCTTCTGCAAAGCCCAGGTTCCCTGGGAGCGGGGTGAGAACAGATGCTGAGTGCCAAACTGTGGGCAAGGGGAAGGTCATTAACAGGATTTAATGTGTTTGACCTGCAGGATTCAGTTCAGTTATTCCTGAATGCACAGCAGGATCCTTGTTCCAGCTCCATTTCTGTGCTACTTCCATGAAGCATGCTTGCTTTCCTCAAGCTCCCCCTTATATCTCTGGTTTTAATTTGCAAATTAGGAAGCATTTTGCTCTTTGTTGTTGTCCATCAGACACAGCAGCAGCTGTTTTCTTAGTCCAGCTTTCTGAATCAGCCTTAAACTCCTTATATATATCCCACAATATGCAGGAAGATGTATTCCCTCATTGATACATGTTCAGCTACTGAATGAGTCCAGCACTGCAGGGATCCAGCATTACTGGTACCAGCTGTACCTGGAGACACAGGCTATTCAGGAGGAGTCATTTCCCCTTTGTCCTGTTAACCCAAAATATGGATTTGGGAGTTCCAAAGGTGCTGCCTGGGGGTGTTTTCCTTGTCTCTGCTGGGGGCACCTTGGAAGCCCTGGATCACTAAGGTTGGAAGAGACTTTCAATCCACCCAGCAGCACCGTGGTCACCACCAGCCCCATCCCCACGCATGTCCCGGGCACTCCAGAGATGGGAGCTCCACTGAAAGATCAGAAACGCTTTCAGGACGGGAGGATAACAGCCTTGCCTGTTTTCCCCCCAAAATTCTGGCAGCCCTTGCACTGCAGAGAAGGCAGAGGAGCAGCTCACAGGAGCGGGTGAGGAGCCAGGTGAGCAGAGGGCAGCGCCTGTGGGTGCTTGGCAGGGGCTGTGAGCAGGTGCCCGTGTTCCCCCTGCCCTTCAGGGCTCGTTCCCAGCCCAGCCCCAGTGCCTGCCTGCTGCAGGAGTGCTTCTGCCTTTCAGCTCTGTCTCAGTCACCCAAAGGTCAATAAAGTGCTCATTTATTTGAGCGCTAACGCTTCACTGGGCCGACAAATCTCCATCTCTGCAGCAGCAGAGGCGGGCTTGGAGTGTGATCCCAGGTGCTCCTGCAGCCTGGATTTGTAGCCCTGCAAGTACAACTGGTACAAGTTAATAACTTCTTAAGGGGAGTTTGACCTTTTCCCCCATAATTTCCTCATTTTCCCAAATTGGTTTGATTCCAGTGCTCCCGTGGCTCCTGTTTCAGCCAAACTCCACAGCCTTCGAGTGTCAGTGGAGCTGAGCCACAGCCACTTCTTCAAAAATTCATCTTTTCTGGTTGTGGTGAGAGCAAAACTCAGACCAGCTGCAACTCAACTGTTGTAGCTGCACATCTCAGAAGGATGGAGAAAGGGATTGTGTTATTTTACCAACAAATGCAGGTATCTGACTTATTTTAGAATCCTCAAGATGATGCCCCTGGCCTTGCTTCAGATCATCAGGGATTCACTTGGGGGGAAAAACCCACAAAAACACAGGTGTGGTGTGAAAACAACAGGAGAGACCCTGGAAACCCCTCCAGCCCAGGGTGTGGGGCTGGCTCCTGAGCCCAGAGAGCGTCCAGGGGCCGTGGTTTGGCTGCAGAGCCCCGGCAGGGCTGGGTTAAAGCTGACTTTATCTCCAACTGCTGGCAGTTGTCAGGATCCCAGGCTGGCAGCACCACCCTGGCAGCTGAGGCACCCTTGGCTCGGAGCAGTTGTTGAAGCACCCGGAGCTGCTGTTTCAAAACAAACCCCTCGCACACAGATGGCCAGCGCTGCCTCATTTAAAGCACATCTCATTTCCCCACCGGCTTTTTGGAGTTTAAATGCCAGTGAACATATTGAGAATTGCAGAGGCATTAAAAATAAAAGATGTCTTTAAACTTGCAGCAAAAATAACTTGCAGAGAAATATTACTAAAGAACGTTGGTTCATCAGAGGAGATCTAGAAGGGGAATTTCAGCTTTGCACAGTGAAAAATGAGAGGGAGAAGTGGCCAGGAGTGCTGTGATGGCTGTGGAGGGAGCTGTTATCTGTGGGCAGGCATGGGAGATTAAATGGAGCCCAGCCTGGGATGTTCATGTGGCTTTTCAATGCATTTCTGCCCAGCTGGTGCCTTGATTTGCAGGGTCATGTGGAAACCTGATGCTCCTACCTTCATACTGGCTAACAGGATTAATTGAAGGAAAGGAGAATATTTGAGTTGAGGTGCTTCATTTGGGAGTTAAAAGTGCCCAAACACCAAAGCACCAAGAGGTAACAGGATTGGGTTACACAAAAAATGTCTCTTTAAAGGTTTAACTTGGAACACTCCGAGCAAACTCTGAGGGATCAGAGAGTGTGTGGAAAACAAATCTAATTTAAAACAGCAAAGACAAGCCAATAAAGCTGATCCTATCAAACAGTTTCAATAGTGGGATAAAATGCAGAGCTGCTTTTAACCAATGCAGTTCTGAACACAGGAAAAAAGCATTTTGATTCAGGGTACAACCAGCAGTGGATCAGAGGCTGAATTGGTGAAATTTCAAGAACTGATCTCCAAGGAATTCCAGGGATATTTTCTGAAGGGAGGGCAGAGCTCTGTGTGTGCAGCCCAGCCTGCCTGGCCCTGAGGAGCTGCTGTGCTGCCACAGCTCCAGCCTGGTTTGGGTGGGAAGGGACCCCAAAGCCCACCCTGTGCCAGGGCTGCCCACCCTGCCAGGGAACAGTTCTTTCCTCACTGTTTCTGCTCCTGGATGTTTAAATCTGCATCCTGAGACAACACCCAGCACGTGCTGTGATACCAATTGCCCTTTCTACAGTAACAACTTGTAAAAAACCTGACTTTGTGCCTTCATAGCTGGCATGAAATTGCTGAATGGAGGGAACGTTTTGTGGTTAAAGGAAAGGGAACCATCCCTGTTTGCCTTTGCAAGGTGACACTTGCAGCCAGCACAACAATTTCCTCCCTCCGCCACGCTGCCATTTCAAAATTTGCCCTTTTCAAAAATCCATCTAAAATCTCATCTTTTCCTAGGTTTACCTAAAGTGCTAATTCTAACCTTGCTCTCGCTGTGCTGTATTTGTTTGACTTGTGTGAAGTACTATTTTTACAGGTTTTCTTATTGCTGTGTTGTGTGCTTTGTACCTCTGCACAATCCAACCTTAAACATTGATAGAAGTCCTTAAAAATCCAGAAAGTCAGACCAAAGAAAAAGCCATGAACTGATTAATCTGTTACACCACTTAAAAACCACCGGGAGGGGGTGAGCAAAGCAGCACAGGAGCAGTGGGATTGAGAGGTGTGTTTTTCTGAAGAGAATAACTTATTTAACAAACACAACTAATTTGGCAGGGCAGGCTCCAGCCCCTGCAGAGGCTCCCGGGGCTGGCAGATGTGGAGCAGGAGCTGAGGCTGGTGCTGCAGGGCTTGGAGGCCAGTGGGAGCCCCAACAGATGGCCAGGCTCAGGTGAGGGGAGCTGGGGGTACCTGTGGCACAGGAAGGGGCTGGGCCTGCTGCTTTTGCAGCCTCCTGGAGGGGGGTTTGGGGATGCAGGTGGAGAACAGCAGGAGGGGAAGATGGGGAAGGCTTTGAGGAGGGTAAAAAGGTAGATCTCAGGGGAGAAACAAGTGGAGAGAGTAGGGCTGGGAGGAGATGGAGACACTGAACGTGGTGGGAAGAAGGAAAAAGCAGCTGCAGCTGGAGGAAATGCTGTTTGTGGGGAGGGGAGCAGGGCACAGGGCTCTGGGCTGGGGGCTGAGCCCCTGCAGCAGCCAGGGCTACCTGGGCTGGGCAGCTCCTGGGCTCTGCTGGCCAGGGATGTTCCCTGCCTGCTGGAGGGAGATAAGTGCTTATCTGAGCCGAGGGGGAAAGAGACAGAACTGTGTGTAAAAATTGGTAATTATATAAAGCTCAGCTCATAATGGGCCATAATAAGGAAGTCTGGGTGATAAATTGAAAGATAAGTGTTCATGGAAATGAAGTTAAATTCTTCTCTGAGCAACCTGGGCTAGTGGGAGGTGTTGGAGTGAGATGGGGTTTAAGGTCCCTCCCAGCCCAGACCAGTCTGGGATCCTGGGAATTTCCCATTCCATGATTCTATGACTGAAGTGTTAAGTGTGGGAGGAGTTGGTTCTGTGTCCCCTGTGGCACACAGCAGCCCTGGGACACCCTCAGGGCCTGTCCTGGGGCAGGGGACACGTCCCCATGTTCTGTTCCTTCCCTGAAGGTGCTGCCCTGTCCCTGTCCCTGCAGGGCCCAGAGCAGCCCCCTGCCCCTGGGCCTGCCCCAGCTGCCAGCCCAGCAGCACCAAAGGCAGGACAGGACACAGGAGTGGCCCAGCCTTGCAGAGCTCTGCCCTTGAGCCCGGCCTGGGGCTGAGCTCAGGCCCAGCCTGAGAGCAGAGCCCTGGGGGCTGCTGGAGGGGCTCTGCTGCTGAACCCTGCTGCTGCCAGGCTTTGTGCAGGGGAAAACATTCACCTTGCACAGGCAAATTCAGGTTTTTATCTGCTGCCTGCTCAAATAGGAAACTTCTAAGTCTTTTTTCTTAGTCAGGAAGGAAATAGTTCCTTCAGATAGAGAATAACCCCATGAATAAAGGCAAATTCAGGAGGTGCTCTGGAGTTCAGCAGAGGTGCAGAGCTAATCCAGGATCCACCCTTAGCCTGTCACCAGTACCCAGCCTGGCTTCTCCCCCAGCACCTCTAATGTGGAGACCACATTGACTCAGGCTTCTCATCTCCCCCTTGCTTGCCCAGATCCGTCTTGATTTTGGACCAAAAGTCCCACAGTGGAGCCCCATGCAGGTCACACGGCAGTGCTGTGTGAGGATGCTGTGGAGCCCCAGCAGCCCCACTGGTGTCCCCTGGGGTGAGAATGGCACTTGCTGGGAAACTCCCCTGTGGCTCCGGGGACCTGCAGGGCAGGGATGGGAAAGTGTGCAGGGCAGGGAACGGAGCTGGGAAGGGGCTGGAGAACTCCTGAGGAGCTGGGAAGGGGCTGGAGAATCCCTGAGGAGCTGGGAAGGGGCTGGAGAGTTCCTGAGGGAGCTGGGAAGGGGCTGGAGAATTCCTGAGGGAGCTGGGAAGGGGCTGGAGAATCCCTGAGGAGCTGGGAAGGGGCTGGAGAATTCCTGAGGGAGCTGGGAAGGGGCTCAGCCTGGAGCAAAGGAGGCTCAGGGGGCCCTTGTGGCTCTGCACAGCTCCTGGCAGGAGGGGACAGCCGGGGGAATCGGGCTCTGCTCCAGGGAACAGGGACAGGAGGAGAGGGAACGGCCTCAGGCTGGGCCAGGGCAGGCTCAGAGGGGATACTGGGGAACAATTTTCTATCCAAAAGGGCTGCCCAGGCCTGGCACAGATGCCAAGGAGCAGTGGTGGAGTCCCCATCCCTGGAGGGATTTAAAAGCCATGTGGTTGTGGCAGCTGGGGACGTGGTCAGTGGTGCCTTGGCAGGGCTGGAATGGTTGGACTGGATGGGCTCAGAGGGATTTTCCAGCCTTGATGACTCTGTGAGTCCCTGACACAGATTTCACATGCCTGGGCAGGTAATGAAGGACCAAAAAGACCCCTTCATCCCTTTGCTTGTGGCAGCCTTGCTGTCCCGTTTCTATGGTAACTGGAGGATTGGCACAGCCCTGGAGAGCCTCCAGCCACTGCTGCTCCAGTGCTGGCTCTGCTTTGCTCCTGGGGCTGTCCCCAGCAGCACGGCTGGAAGGACACGGGGTGGGACCTGTCCTGCCTGGGCAGAGCTCCTCAGCTCCTGTGGTGGCCACAGCTTTGGGTCTGAGCCACCACCAGGCTCCCAGATCCTCCACGGCTTTGGTGTTGTGGGAACACAATTGGAAAACACATTTCTGGAATTCTGGGAAATTCCATAGAACTACACAGACTGGTTTGGGTTGGAAAGGATCTCAAACCCCCCCCAGTGCCACCCCTGCCATGGCAGGGACACCTTCCCCTGTCCCAGGCTGCTCCAGCCCCAGTGTCCAGCCTGGCCTTGGGCACTGCCAGGGATCCAGGGGCAGCCCCAGCTGCTCTGGGCACCCTGTGCCAGGGCCTGCCCACACTCACAGGGAACAATTCCCAATTCCCAATATCCCATCCAGTCCTGCCCTCTGGCAGTTTAAAGCCTCAATTCTCCTTTTTAAAGAAGACCTGGCCTCTTGCAAAGCTTAGCTCTGCCAAAGCACTGATGGTGGGTAACCCAAAGGTTTTCTGCTCCAGCTCTCACCTGATGCTGCCTCACCCCTGCCCCAGGCTGTGCACACAAATGTCCTCCCCCCCCCCGGGATGAGCTCTCCTTCATGCAAATGGGAATTCAGAATGCCACTTTATGCTGATACCTGGATTTTTTCAACCATTGAGGGTTTGGATGAGGAGGTGGGATGTCCATGGCCGAGGCTGCACCCAGTGTTATTTCCGTTTAGGGAGGAACTGAGTCACACCCAGAGGTGAAACAATACTTTGAATTCTGTGAGTGTTCCCTTGGCACCTTGCTCGAAGCTGCTGTTCAAAACCAGAGAGCTCACACTGGAAAGGTTTTCAGTAATATTAATTTTCCTTTTGCACACAATACAATTTCCTCTAAAACAAAGATTTTTTCCAAACGGTGTACATCATGTTTTGTCTAAAAAACCACTTTGCAGTGTACATGATGTTTGGATTTGCTACAGAAATGAATTTCAGTAAACTTGTGTTTGAGGTATTGATTGGAAGATGGCTAACTGACAAATCCAATCCAAATGTGATGTTTTGGAGCTGCAGGTGCCCCCTCGAGCTGGTAGGGATGTTCTTTGTGGCGGGCACAGTGTGTGTGATGCATGATCCCCTCCTCATTCCAGGGGCCCAGCTGACCTGTGCTGCCCTTCTGACTGTGGGGTGGAATTCATTGCCTCCAACAGTTTATAAGTTCATCCCAAGTGTGTTTGGAATTCAGGTGCGTGCAGGTACAGAGATGAAATTCAGCTGCTGGGTAATCTGGTTTTGCTCACGCTTTCCCTGGCTGAGCAGGTGCTGACCCAGGCTCGTGTTCTCCTGGCTGGGATGAGCTCAGTCTCTCCTTTATCCCAGGGTGTGTCTGTCCCGTGCTCCTTGGTCCCGAGGCTGGAAGGCACAGCTGGTGCCCCCAGGGCTCTGCCAGCCCTGGGACCGGGTCTAGCCCAGCCTGAGAGGGGCAGGGCTAGAGGCAGAGCTGAGCCTGGGAGCTCAGCAGGCACAGGGAGTTCGTGCAGGGGTTCTGCAGCACTCCTCACAATTCACCTGTCCAGAAGCTGTGAGAGCTGCAGAGACAGAGCCCGAATGTGAGTAGACCCAGCTGGGAATAGATCCAGCTGGAAATCCAGCTGTGAATAGACCCATCTGTAGATAGATCCAGCTGTGAATAGATCCAGCTGTAAATAGACCCAGCTGTAAACAGATCCAGCTGTAAATCCAGCTGTGAATAGACCCATCTGTAGATAGATCCAGCTGTAAATAGATCCAGCTGTAAATAGACCCAGCTGGAAATAGATCCAGCTGGGAATAGATCCAGCTGTAAATAGACCCATCTGTAGATAGATCCAGCTGGAAATAGATCCAACTGTAAATAGACCCAGCTGTAAATCCAGCTGTAAACAGACCCAGCTGTAAACAGATCCAGCTGTAAATCCAGCTGTAAATAGACCCAGGAGCTGGACGAGGTGATCTCCAGAGGTCCCTTTCCCCTGGTACTGCTGTGGCTCTGATCTGCCTCCCTGCCCCTCCTGCCTGTGTCCTCCAGGGTGACCCCAGAGTGCTTTGGAAACCCTGAAATGACAGAGCTGCAGAAGCACTGGGGGTGGCAAAGCCCTCTGGGAACATCCAGCCCAACCATCCCAGCCCTGCCCAGGCCAGCACTGACCCTGTCCTCAGTGCCACATGCACAGGGCTGTGAAACCCCCAGGGATGGGCACTCCAGCCTGCCCTGGGCAGCTGTGCCAGGCCTGGGCCCCCTTTCCATGGGGAAATTTCTCAGTATTGGAAATAAACCTGCCCTGGCCCAGCCTGAGGCCGTTCCCTCTCCTCCTGTCCCTGTTCCCTGGAGCAGAGCCCGACCCCCCCGGCTGTCCCCTCCTGCCAGGAGCTGTGCAGAGCCACAAGGGCCCCCTGAGCCTCCTTTGCTCCACCTTTGTGCTGGGGCTCACGGCCCAGGACTTCAACACCTGTAATTAAAATAAAAGCTATGGTAGCATAACCTCTCTTGTGGGTAATTAAACAGTTACAACAAGCATTTTACACTTGTGTTATCACAGGAATGTTTTTATGCCATAAGTGCCAGGTGATCTGGAAGGCATTCCAGTTCAGAGCTGCTTTGGTAGCAACACACAGGAATAAAAGAATAAAAACTTCTGCTTAGAATGGTTTTTTTTCTTTTATTAAACTTGGATCTGCTCTTTAGATCATTTATTCTCCTTACTAGCTTTGATTACAAAGGTTACTTGGTGCATTGGCTCAGTAATGTGCTGGTGGGTGGCACGTAGAGGAGATAAATTAGACACAGGATTATTCCTTTCTCTGCTGAGTTTAGGGAGTAGTGTTGTGGGTTTTTTTTAATTGTTGTTGTGTGTTTGGGTTTTTTTTACTGGATTTCTGTGTCTTGTTTGCTCTGTAGTGCCTGCTGCTGTAATTGCAGCCCGTGGCTGTGTCAGGGCACAGCTGTTGGGTGAAGCCTTCAAAGGGTCCCTCCCCATTCCCCATCGATTGGCGAACACAAACATCGATTCCATGTCAGTGCTCCCAGCCCGTGCCAGGCCAGCCCCGCACTGCTGGTGACTGATTCAAGCTGTCATTACCCAGAACAGAAGGGGTGTGACTGGGAAATGCAGATTGGTTTTGTGTGTGATTTCTGGAGCCGAATTGGCAGGTGCTTTCATGAAGATACTCTGAGGAAATGACTCAAATACAAAGATAAACAGTACTTAGGGAATGCCTAATTAATAACTACAATCATAATATTTTGGTCTAAATATTAAAGGAAGCCTCATGAAAGGAATGCAGAGGCTGTTTTTTAGGCTGGCTTGGCTGGGGGAAGGCTGAATTTGTCAGGGTGAGAAGTTTTTGAGAGAGCTTTGGCTGTACTTAGGAGGTGGCTGAACACAAAGCAGTGTTTGTGTGCCAGTGGCACTGATGGTTTTCAGCCCAAACGGGAAACCTGGGCAGTGCCAGGAGGGCAGAGGTGCTGTAGCACCCTGGGGTGCTGGGATGTGGCTTCCCACCGATTTCTGACCCCATGCTCTCCCATGCCATGGCTCACCCAGGCTTCATTTTCTCCTTATTGCCTGTCCAGCTGTCAGTGCCAGTGGTAGAGCTGGAGTGAGAGTCATCCTCACATCCTCTGCTGACAGGGGGTGGGCCCTGGCTCCAGCTGCTGCCTGACCCAGCCACTCTGGCCCTGCTGAAATTTGGGGCTGGATGCTGCTCATCTCTCTCTGCAGTTCCCATTTCCAGCTTTAATCTCCTGTTATTAGGAAAAGACTCTTTTCTGTGTGTTTGTTTGGTGCCCAGAAAAACCAGGATTCCCATCCTGACAATCATTTCTGAAGTACTCCTCGTGCTTCTGTGGAACAAATTCTGTTATTGCTGCTCACAACATCCCTGCACAGGCCTGGCTGGAGACAAGAGTGCTCCCTCCAAGTAATAACACAGCTTGGTTTTAGCTTGTTCAGAGGCAGCATCCTCTGTGGAATATCTGCTCTGAACAGCTGCAGTCTGAAGCATTGCTGGCTCCCCTCTGCCAGAACCGTGCTGGAGAGCATTTCAGTCTTGGTAAGGCTGGAAGAACGAGTTCTGAACGTTGAGCTGGCTTTTGAACTTACCTGGCATCACCAAAATAATGGGGATCTCCACTGTCCCAGGCTGCTCCAGCCCCAGTGTCCAGCCTGGCCTTGGGCACTGCCAGGGATCCAGGGGCAGCCCCAGCTGCTCTGGGCACCCTGTGCCAGGGCCTGCCCACCCTGCCAGGGAACAATTCCCAATCTCCCATCCAAATCTACCCTCCTTCAGCTGATATTTCATTTATAGCACCCTTTAGTGGTAAGTCACAGCTGTTCATACCCAGTCCCTCACTGCTGAACCCCCGTGTCCCTTCAGGAAGTTCCCCCTGTGTCCCACCAGGCCCCCACAGCGGGAGGGATCCAGCTCAAAGGATGAGCTTTAATTGCAAGGTCGGTTCATTAACGGCTCAGGATGTTCTCCTCAGACCTCTGGGTAACTGGGATGCAAAGCGTTTTTCAGGGACATTGTCAGAAATTGTCATGGGCTTCAGATGGAGGAGATAATTCTATTAGGATAATATATTTATTTCCTTGTTAATCACAGGCAATTTGCCATGGTTTTAATAACTATGACTTGTCATTTCAGACCCAGGGAAGTAATGTAGAGGAACAGATAAGAACTTTATCTACTAATTCAATATATCCCATGCCTATTATCTCCTTTGTGGCAAGACTTGTGTAATGTGAAGTGTTACAGTGGGAACAGAAGATTCTATGAAGCCATTAGAATTAATTTCCATAAACAGCTTTGTACTGAGCTTTCTGGGGAAAAAAATCCTGGAAGAATGGTAACAAAATATTTTCTGATCCAGGTTTCAACCAACATTTCGGAGTGGTCCCATAACAATAACAATAATAATAATAATAACAATAACAATAATAATAATAATAATAATAATAATATCCTGCTTCCACTTGTGGCTTCTGTGAAGAGCTGTGTGTGCATTGACAGGGGACACACAACTGTCCCTCATTCTGCTGAGCTCACAGGCAATTTCACACAAACACTCAGGGACAGACACAGAACAGGAGGAGAAAGAAGAGTTATCTAAAATCAGCAACAGCAAAGCGTGGATGCAACGAGACTTCTTCATTTAGCACTAGAGCTACCTAAAAACCCAACCTTGGTTTTAATGCCTTTGCTATCTCCAGCAGCCTGCAGACACCAGAAGTTCAAACGTTTTCAGCTTCCTGTGGATGTTATTTCTGTTTTAGCAGATTCTAGGTATGCTCAGTGATGTGGGGTTAATTAAGATGCTTTCTGTGTGAAGGCATTCTCCATCCAAGGCTACCAAAAATTTCATAAACACTCGAATCTGTGAATTCTGCAGAATTGACCTTTCTGCACAAACCCAGTAGGGAAGGAATGCACAAAGCTGATTTCCACCAGTGCTAAAACAGAAATTTCTTCCTGAGCTGTCTGCAGTGTCCATGTGGGACATGTCTCGCTGCCAAAGATCCTCAAGGAGGGGCAGGAGGAGACCTTGGCCAAATCAGGGATGGGGCAGCCCCAGCTGCTCTGGGCACCCTGTGCCAGGGCCTGCCCACCCTGCCAGGGAACAATTCCCAATTCCCAATCTCCCATCCAGCCCTGCCCTCTGGCACTGGGAGCCATTCCCTGGGTCCTGTCCCTGCAGGCCTTGTGCAGGCTGACCCAGAGCAGAGCTGGGCAGAGCTACAGAACAGAGCAGGGACTGAGCAAAAGGATCTCCTCCATGGATCCACCTTGGGCAGCACAAGAGCCCAGCCAGGGCTGCAGCCAAGATGGACCAAAATGGTCCCAAAATGAACCCAAGATGAACCAAAATGGTCCCANCCCTTGGGTCAGTTCTGCTCCATTTGCACCTTGGAGTTCATTGTCCCATCCCAGCTTTAGCCCATGCACTCCCATCCTGCTTGTTTTTCTCTCTCCAGTCCACGTTGTTTGTGCTCTTGGGCTGAGATTTGGATCATTTGTCCTTGGTCCCCAGCTGGAGCAGGAATTGTTTTT
This sequence comes from Peucedramus taeniatus, assembly GCA_013400575.1. NCBI lineage: Eukaryota > Metazoa > Chordata > Aves > Passeriformes > Fringillidae > Peucedramus > Peucedramus taeniatus. The sequence goes on from WBNO01029772.1 coordinate 50,576, forward strand.
TCTCCCTGCTCTGTGCAGAGAGCTCACCATCCCATAATGTGAAGCTCAACACAGAATCTGAAAATATAAAAGCCAAAACCTGAGGCATCACCTCCAGGCCTTGTCCCCAGTCACACTGAGGTCACCCCAAATCTTCTCTTCTCCAGGTGAACAATCCCAGCTCTCCCAGCCTTTCTCCAGCAGAGCTGTTCCATCCTCTGCTCATCCTGGAGCCTCCCCTGGGCTCTCCCCAAAAGGTGTCTGTGGTGGAGGATGGAGGAGAATGCAGGAGGGAGGTTTTGCTCCGTGTGACACTGGTGGGTCAGGATCAGTCCCTTCTCCAGCAGGCACGGGTTTGGAGCTGCTGGGAAGCAATGCCTTTCAGAAATGGATTAAATATGGAAAACAAAGGGGCAAAGTTAATTGAAAAGGAATGTGACAAATGAGCTTTTTAATGAGTTAGAAAGGCTTTCTCACTTGCTATGTGAACAGAACATAGAAGGAAAAAAGCATAATTTGCATTTTTCCAATCAGGAGCGATAAAGCAGAATGCTGCAAATACCTGAGGACAAACAGTGTCAGTTTTGGATTAGTGGGTGATGATACAATTGTTATTAAAAGTGTGCTCTGTGGGGCTGCTCAGCAGATTTTTAGCACAATATTCCTGCAGGTACTTTTATGCATATTGAACAGCAAAGAAAACACGGATTTTTTTTTTTTTTTGCCTTTTTTTTTTATCTTGTTCATAAAACCTCATTTTGCCCAGTGGTGTTCAGTGGCTGTTCCTGTGAGCAGCAAATATAATTATTTTGACTGCTATCACTGAAAAGCCACTAACAGGCTCGATTTGCATATGACACGGCACCCACTAGAAGTAATTTTGCATGTACTTATCAGACAATTAGGTGATTCCTGTGCTAAGCCAGGCCAATGTGAGGAGAATAAACCTTTAAGTAATATTAAGACTGTGAGTACCGTGCTGGTTATTCCCTCAGCGTCCTCCTCTCAGCTCCAGTCGTGTGCGAGTCTGAGGCTGCAATAATTCCTGAAGAATTACTTGTGTAGTTTGTTCCAGTTTACAGGTTGGCTCGTTTTCCTCCCAGAACCCGCTCGGAATTTGCCCAAACGTATTTCTCAAATTAGAGCCTGGAAATGCTCGGCACGTAAATCTCGTTTGCATATTTCTGTGAATAATGTAGCCAGCCACTTGATTATGCATACATGCAGATAGCAGATCTAAATATAGCAGCCTCCTCTGGAGGGCTGTGTGGTGAGGTGCCACCAGCCCAGCTCCTCCTCAGCTCAGGATCTGCCCTGGAAACCATCAGATCTTCCCTTCTCAAAGCAGGGCTTTGAAGCTCCCAGGAACACACCTGTAATTGGGAGGTCCTTGCAGGAGTTCAGCTCCTCCAGGTGGCAGATCAGAGGGAGATCCCATTAATTCATCCCACTGATGGCACTCAATGGGATGAATTAATGGGATTGGAGGCACTGGGAATTATAAATTTTACTTGCCCTTACTGTTGTGTGGACACTTTGGAGTGTCTGGGCAGGGGAGCAGACTGGGGAATGGGCACTCCCTGGCACCACAGCCTTGCTCCATCCCATCCCATTATCCCATCCCATCCCATCCCATCCCATCCCATCCCATCCCATCCCATCCCATTATCCCATTATCCCATACCATCCCATCCCATCCCATTTTCCCATCCCATCCCATCCCACCCCACCTCCCAGTCCCTGCCCAAGCCTTTTCCCTGCTCCGTGCACAGAGGCACAGCAGAAGAAGGGACATTATTTTTTTTTCATTATTTCACATATCCAAGGTCTCTGTCAGTGCCTGTCCCAGACAGTTTGTCATTAATTCTGCCTTGGAAAAATTCACTGATTGGACAAGTGGGAGCCTAAACTTTGCTTAACATCAACTGTCCTTGTGTCTCCTGTGCTTTGAAACCTTGGATCCACCTTTTTGGAATGAAAAGCAGCACTTTGACTCTTCAGTTCTCATTCTGTAACTTGAAGTCCCCATTCATCTCCCATTTCTTCTCTGGAATGACATGGGGGAAGTGCTGGGATGTCAGGAGTAATTGCTTTTTTGTTAATGTGTGCCTGGCTCTGTTGTTGAATAACTCAAAATTAAAATTCAGGCTTAGAGTGCCAGGCTCCCAACTATCACAAAACCCCTCATTAAAGCTGTACGCTGCCAATTGAAACAGGTTTTGGCAGGGAATTGGAATTCCACACAGGTCTAGCTTGGCTTTTCCCTCCCCAAGTGTTAAAATATAGATGCAGTTGTACATTAGTGTGGAAGGCCCATGAGAGATATTGATGTGAGAGGCAGGTCCTGCTGGTAATAGGGTGAGTGGGTGGCCATTACATTAATGTAATAAAGTGTTGGCCAAATGTGTAATTCGGGATGAATGACTCATTTAGGGTCCCCATCCTGAGTTAAACCTTCGGCTTGGGGTTGACTTGACCTTTCAAATCCACCTCTAACCCAACACACATTGTGCTCCTGGCACGGAGACACGGCAGCAAAATACACCTTAAATATCAAGATTTCAAGTTTTCAAACATCACTGTCATGCTGCCAATTTAGAGGCAAACTGGGAGCAGTTTCTTTTGAGAACACAAACCCACGTTAGTCGTCCTGGCATCTCTGTGGGGGCGTTGCTGCTTCACAGGCTGCTGGTGTGACTCAGCCTCTTGTTTTGGGATTCTGACAGGTTCTGGTGACCCTGCTGCAGGCTCACCACTCTCCAGCAGGGGATGATTAGCAGCAAACAAGGAACAGATCTACCAAAATTCAGGGTTCTCAGAGATCGCCTTTAGTAAATCTAGAAATCTCTCTGGTAGATTTCTCCCAGGGCAGACTCTTTGCTAGGCAATATTGCTGAAATTAAGTGTCTGAGATAGAAAACTCCACATTTGCTCTCTCTGGGCCATGTTTGGATGTTCTTTCTCAATTTTAATTCCATCTGCTGTATTTTCAGCCCTCTGCTCCCTGCGCTCCCATCCTGAGCTGCCACAGAGCAAGAACTGATCCCTGCAATGTGCTCTGGTCAGTGCTTCCCAAAAAAACCCCAAATGTTGTTCTTCATTAGCTCTCCTTTCAGTACAGACTCAGTGATAAATATTTTTAGCAGTAAGGGCAAGTAAAATTTATAATTCCCAGTGCCTCAGACCCTGCAAAGCCCTCCCCACTCCTGTCCATCACACCTGGGCAGGAGCAAGCCCAGGATTTGGGGCTTGGCTTTGCTTTCCTCCTTCAAACCCCACAACTAAACCCTCCTGCCAAGGAGCCTTGGAGCCTGTAAAGTGCCAGGCCAGGGTGGAGGGGAACTCCTGAGCCCTGCAGGGCCTCGGGGGTCCTGGGCACAGGGAGCGTTCCTGTGGGCAGCAGCTGCTGTCCCTCATTCCACACTGCACCTCCTTGGACCCAGCCCTGCCTCCTCTCCTGGCCTGAGCAGCTCCTCAGGAATCTGAGGGAAACTGGAGAAAAGAGAGACACATCAGTGCCTTTGCTGGGTCAGTTTCTGGCCTGAGTAAATCCATTGTTTATAATTGATAGTCTGCACTGATCTGGCCCTGCCTGGGAAGTGCCATCCGTGTTTCTCTGGTTTCTCCTTGCCCTGCTGGGGCTGGGCTCTCTCACAGGGTCAGGTGCAGGTGCTTCTGCCCCACAAACACCTGGAAATGCAGCCCAGCCCTCTGAGGGAGACAGAGCGTGTAACATTATTTATTGAGAGTAAAACATTGATGTACTACTTCAAACAAATCTGTTACTCTACAAATCGAGCAAAGAACCCTGAAAATTAGCTGCTTTATTATAAAACGAGGTATTTAACCATTTATTACTTACAAATAATTAGGGAAACAAATTGCTCCTTAATCAGCTCAACTGCAAATACTTTTCACAGTAATTTTTTTTTGCAAGCAGAGCCTGAAGCGTGCACATTTTTCACTCATTCCCTCTCCCACGCTGAGTGAGAGATTTCAGTTCCTGGGTGCTCCCTGGGAAGGAGTCGGGCTCTGTGAGCTCCGGCAGTTGGAGACAAAGCCCAGCCCTGCCCTGGCTCAGCTGCTGAGCTCTGACTCATCCTCGTGCACTGGGCTGGCTTTGTGTGGCTGGATCCCAGCTTTGGGAAGGATGTGGGCTGTTCTGCAGCGGAGATTAACACAGAAACTCTCAGCCTCAAGAGTTAGAACTGTGGAGAGAAAAGAGGGTGGAAAGAGAGGGATTAAATCTTCAGCCCAAGAAGCCAATTGGCAGGGAAGGGCCTTCCTTGGGCCGGGAGAGGAGGCTGGGGTGGGCCTTGGCCCTACAGATTTCCCCTAAAAGTGTCCTGCCTGTGTGCTGGCAGGGCAATGGGAGCTGTTGGTGGAGCAGTGAGGGGCACCACGTTCATGGAACCACAGAGTAGTTTAGGCTGGAAAAGCCCTCTGGGAACATCCAGCCCAACCATTCCAGCCCTGCCCAGGCCAGCACTGACCCTGTCCTCAGTGCCACAGGGCTGTGAAACCCCCAGGGATGGGCACTCCAGCCTGCCCTGGGCAGCTGTGCCAGGCCTGGGCAGCCCTTTGGGTGATGGAATTTCCCCAAAATCCCCCCTGAGCCTGCCCTGGCCCAGCCTGAGGCCGTTCCCTCTGCTCCTGTCCCTGTTCCCTGGAGCAGAGCCCGACCCCCCCGGCTGTCCCCTCCTGTCAGGAGCTGTGCAGAGCCACAAGGTCCTGCCCAGGAGAAGGTCCTGGGTGTTCTCACAGGTGAGGCCAAGGTGCCCAGGCCTGCAGAGCTGCTCAGGAGCTTCCATCCCAGGCTGTTCCCAGGGGCTGCTGTTGATCACAGGGAATGAAGGAGCAGGGTCTGAGGAAGGGCTGGGGCAGGGCAGCCTCAGCCAGAGCTGCTGGTTCCGTGCCAGGCAGCTCCTGGAAGCATTTGGAACCAGCTGTCCCTGCTCCTGAGCCACTCTCACCCACAGGAGAACAGAAACAATTTCTGGGGCAGTAAAAACCACATGAGGAAAATGAGCATTCCTGCTAGGGCTGATCTCAGTTCCTCCCAGAGAAAGGATGAGGGCAGAGAGGCAGGCACAGCAAGGCTCTGGCAGCGCTGCCAGGGGATCTGTTCTGCTGCTCCCTCACTGGAGCCCAGGGCTGCAGAGCTCCCCCAAACCAGCACTGCTCCTGGAGCTGCAGGTGTGCAGGGCAGAGTCCTGGCTGCTCTGGGGGTGTCCAACAGCCTGGGACACCTGGGGGGCTCACCTGCAGGGGAGAAGCTCCAGGGAGAGCTCAGAGTCCCTGCCAGGCCGTAAAGGGGCTCCAGGAGAGCTGCAGAGGTGTCGTCTTGATTTTCTCAAGGTTTATTAAGCCTTCTGATGTTTGTATTTTTGCACAGAACTTTCCTACAAACTTTACATAAATAACTTATTATTTTTTATTTTTTATGGGAGATGAGTTACTTGATAGACTGTTGGGTTGCCCAGTGACACTGAGGAGGTGGCACTGCCACCCTCCAATGACACTGGCATTTTAGAAAGATATATATATAGTCAGATGTTTTAATAAAGAGTTTTTTTAGTTTGCTCTAAACAGAACTGCTCCGTGTTTGTGTGTCACCCCAGGGTGACAGAGAGGGGCTGGGGACAAGGGATCCTGCAGGGGCTGGGTCCCTGTGCAGCCTCAGCCAGCTCCTGCAGCTCCTCCTGCCTTTGGCTTTGCCCTCTTGAATTTCATAAACCATTTTGCCCTCGTGGTTTCCTTTCCCCCAGGGCTCTGTGTTCCGTGGGTACCCCAGGAAATCAGGAATCTCACAGAGCATCCCCACCCTGTCTCTGGTGATGGCTCAGTGTCTGCTCAAACTCTCATCAACACCAATTCTGCATGATGAGTTTGTAATAATCTGCATGTCATTAGCACATTTTAATTGTCAGGGCTTTGTGAACAAAAGGCTTCTGAGCACAAACATATTTCAGGGGTGGATTTACAGTGAACAGCCTTAAATATTGTATCTCAAGTGAAAGAACATTTTAGTTTCAATGACAGATGAGCCCCTAATGATTCACCTAAGCAGGAGGAGAGTGCAGGCCCCTAAGACTGTGGAATGTTAATTAAATGGATGTTTTTACACCACAACGTATTTAGTTATATAAATCAGAGATTTATTGGATGTCTATAATGGACAGAAATAAAACTTGATTTAGAATTCACAGATTTACAAGTGAGGAAGATGGAGGAAGCTCATAATTGGAACGATATTTTTTCTCTGCTGCTTTCTAGAATGGTGACAATACAAGAACTGTATCCAGCTCTCAATCCCTAAAATTGTATCTGGCATAGGAAGTGAGAAAAGAGTTAATGGCAAAGAGAGTCAGGGTTCCTTGTCTGATGGTCATTAACTCCCTTTGGGTGGCTCCTTCTGCACTGCTGGAAGCTGAGATCAGCATCAGGGACCCCACCAGCCACAGGAGCTCCCTGATGGAAGCAGGAGCAGCTCCCAGCACCACCTGAGGCCAGGAGAAACTGTGATTGCTCCTGGTTCACTCTGCAAATATCAAAACAGTGACATTAGATCATGGTTTACACTGGCCTAAGAGGAAATGGGTTGAGTTTTCTTGCAGAAACAAAACAAATGTCGTACCTTCTTTTTTTTCCTCTTTTACAGCATTTCAAGGAAAGACACAAATCAATGAAAGGGAAATTCTGAGCTTAAGAACTATTAAAAAAACCCCAACAAACCCCCTGCAGCATTCCCCTGCTTATTTCTCAGTAATCCATTTTTTAATCAATTGTTGACCCTTAATAAAGATGTTTTTACATCTGGGTTTAAACATTTCCTGTGCCGGAGGTGTGTGAACGCATTTCCACATCACCTCTCTGCATCCCCCAAAAAGGGGAGCCCGGGGGGATTTGGGCAGCGCCAGCCTGGCTGGGAGGGTGGGGAGGGGCTGGGATGGAATTCCCAGAGCTCCTGGCCGGGTGCTCAGTGCCCTGTCTGGGGTGTGGATCACCCCTGGGGCTGGCCTGGGGCTGTGCCAGGGATGGTCTGTGCACCCAGGCTCAGCAGACACCGTCAGAAGCCCTTAGCCACTCACCCTCTGCAGCACTGCCCTCCTGCTCCTTCCTCAGCCCTCCCCACCACCAGAAATACTGGGAAATCCATTTCTAAGAGCTTTCTTGTGGGAAAAGGCTCAGAAGTTTTTATACCAGTGCTGGTGTGCTTCCCCCAGAGCACACCAGAACAAGAATTCCTGGTTTTGTGCAGGGACAGTCCCTGAGCAGCCCAGCCCCAGGCAGGAGCTGCAGGAGGGACCCTCTGGGAAAGGAGCTGGTGGCTGGGAGATGGCTGGAGACCTTCCTCTCCTTCCTTCCTTCCCAAGGGGTCCTGCTTTGCCCAGCCATGTCCATCCTGAACTGCTGCTTTTCCGTGGGAGAGGCTCTGAAGGAGGGTGGCTGACCCCCAGGCCTCCCCCTGCCTGTGGCCTGTGCTGGGGGGCTCAGGGCTCCCAGCCAAGGGGGGAGAGGAGGGAGCTTTTCCTCTGCAGGGAGGCTGGGGGGGAATGTTCTCCTTCTTGCTTTCCTCTGCAGGGACAGATGTGGAGGCACAATAATTTGGAGCAGGAGTTTTCCTGGCTGTAGTGAGGAACACAAGTTCCCCCCAGAAAAAGGGAAGAAAATCAGTAAGCCTGGACATCCATGGCTGTGCTGAGCTACCCTGGAATGTTCTGAGGCCAAGCTGAAGTTTATGAACACCAGCTTGGCAGGCTAGGGTGGAAGATGTCGTTTGGGATGAAATGGTGATCATTATTAGCACTGATGGCTGTGCACAGTGTGCTGGGATGGCAGGTGGAGCCAACAGCCATCATCCAGAATGTCCACAGCACTTCCCTCCTTGGCAATCCTGGGGTGTGTTTGCTGTTGGGGTGGCCAGCATGGGATGTAATTTGAATTTTTAGGATGTATTAAAGTCAAAGAAAATGACAATTGTTTAGGAACCACGGGAGAACCCTGCTCTTGAGAGGGAGGGCTGCAGCTGAGAGCACACTGCACCCTCCCCGTGGAATTCATGAGGGTCAGCCCAGAGGGGCACAAGCAGCTCTGCTCCAAGATTCCAGGATTTCCAGCACAGAGTTCCCACACCTGGTGAGCCCAGGGGGGAAGATCCATGAGCAAAATAGAGCAGGGATCTCCCCATCACCCAGGAGGCAGAAAATCTGCACTTGGAGCGTGGGATGCAGCGGGCCCAGGGAAGGCAAGGGGCTGGGAAGGGGCTGGAGCACCAGGAGAGGCTGAGGGAAAAATTCCTCCCTGGAAAGGGCTGCCAGCCCTGGCAGAGCTGCCCGGGGCTGGAGTGCCCATCCCTGGAGGGGTTTAAAGCCCTGGGGATGTGGCTCTGGGGACAGGGAGCAGTGGTGCCCTGGGCAGGGCTGGGATGGTTGGATGGATGTTCCCAGGGAATCAGGGGGAGAGATTTAATGTCAATGCAAAAACTGGAGTACAGAGCACCCCAGGACACTCACTAATGAAAGTGTAGTGGTTCTGCTAATTTCTAATGAAAGTGTAGTGGTTCTGCTAATTTCTACAGTGTGTGTATTTAAATACCTGCTACATCTGCAATAATTGCTGGCACTTGGCTGCCTGGGAAGGAAAATATTAAAGTATAAAGCTTTGACTGTTCCTCAGCAGAGGGAAGGGAAAACATGAAAAATCTGTATGAACAGCTTTGCCTTTGGGTTGTAAATGAAAATGTCTCTATTAAAATGCAACAAACCTTTTGGCAGGTTATTCTTGTTTAAGAATACAATATGTCCATTTGCATGCACATGGACATATAAACAATAAAGTTCATTTGTTTGATGCAATGTCCCTCAGAGCTGGCAGCTCAGCTGCAGGGCTGTGGCAGCAGGACACTCCTCCCTGTGCATGACCACGGGCTGGGACCACAGCAGGGGAGGTCAGGTCAGTCAGGAATTCCTCCTGCCCCAGGTGTAATAAACTCTGGGCACCCAGGAAGGGAAAATGTCAAACCCTTTCTTTATTTTTAATTATTATTATTCTATTAACTAATTAATTTTAAATAAAATGTAAATAAATAATTTTAATTCTTTAATAAATAACTTTAAATGATTATTATTATATTAAAACCCGGAATGTAATTTCTTCATGGCTTTGTGTTCGTTTCAAACAGCACTCAGGAACTCTTTCCTACGAGCTCCTCTCCCAGTTGTGCTGGGTGGAATTTGTGAGTTGGGGTTTTTGCATCCTCGAGCTGAGCTGCTGCAGAATTGTCTCTAATAAACAGCTCATCCACCCGCAGAGCTCCCTTTAAAGTTCTCTGAAGTGAAGGCAAGAAGGAAAATCTGCACTGAGGGAAATGGAGGCTTGATGCAAATTTATTTTACATTCCAGCACCATTCCCACTAATGATTATGACACTATTTTTCTTTCAGGGAGATAAATCCTAACCGATACATAAATATCTTCCTTTTTTCATGTCCTTTGTGGGGTAATTTTTATTCACAATCACCAGATTGCTGTTGTTGTTATGCCACAAGCTTTACTCCTGTCACAGCTTTTTAACTCTCCTCTGGTTTCCAGTCACCAAATTTATTGGTGAGGACAGGACTGAGGGTGGTGAGGAGAGAACAGAGAACACTGAGGGGACCCAGGGAATGGCTCCCAGTGCCAGGGGGCAGGGCTGGATGGGAGATTGGGAATTGGGAATTGTTCCCTGGCAGGGTGGGCAGGCCCTGGCACAGGGTGCCCAGAGCAGCTGGGGCTGCCCCTGGATCCCTGGCAGTGCCCAAGGCCAGGCTGGACACTGGGGCTGGAGCAGCCTGGGACAGGGGAAGGTGTCCCTGCCATGGCAGGGGTGGCACTGGGGGGATTTGGGTCCCTCCCAGTCCAACCCAGTCCAGGATTCCATAAATCCTGTGTGCCACTGGAGCAGCTCAGCTAAGGCAGTTCGTGTTCAAAACTGGAACCCAGACTTGGTGTTTGCTGGCAGGGAGAGCCCCAGTTGTTCTCCAGAGCTGTGCCTGATTTATCAGAGACAATGAAATGCTCTGCTGCTCCTGTCAGAAGGGGAGGCAGAAGATTCTGCAGACTGAGTGAGGCAGAGTGCTGGGCTTGATCTCAGCCTCTGTTCAGGGGGAGGGAAAAGCAGATTAATAGTGCAATGTTGGCTGCCTCTTTGTGCTGATGGAAAGACATGAGTGCTGTTTCAACTCTTCCAGCTTTATAAATATATCTGTCTTGTGCTGTGGAGCTGTGGGAGGCACAGGCAGCCTGGCTGGAAGGGTTCCCCAGGTGGGCTGTTGGTGCTGGGATCTGGGAGGGGTGAGGGGCACTGCAGGGCCTCTGAGGAGGCACAGGAAGGACAAATTGTGGAATGTCTCCGTGTCACCTTTGCTGCTGATCTCATTTGCTGTTTCTAGGAACTGCCTCAGTCGCGGACAGAATCACTGCAGTCAGTCAGGAAAAGGCTTTGGGTTCCTCCAGTGCAAGGACCCCCTCAGCACCAGCACTGTCCCTGTCCCAGGTGCCACATCCACTCCTTCCTGAGCACTTTCAGGGTTGGGACCCCACCCCAGTGTGTTCTAAAGCTTTACAGCCCTTTCCATGACTTTTTCCCTAACACACAGGGGGTTTGCAGCTCTGTTGCTACCCAGAATAAATTGAAACCCCTAAAGCATTACCTCTGCCTAACAGACAAATGTCCCAACTAAACCAAGGATACAGATAAATGCCAAGTGTTGAGTAAAACAATTCCAACTGTTTTTATTCCAATGTTTAAGTAGAGGGAAGTCTTTTCAGACTGAAGGCATCAGTCCTGGCAGAGGTGTTGGCCCCTGGGTCTGGGCAGCCAGTGCAGCTCGGGCACAGCCCCTGTTTGCTGGGACTGCCTGTGATCAGAGCAGGGCTGACAGCCTGAGCAAGCACTGCAGGATGCTAACAACTCTGCTTTAATGCATTTTTAACGCTGTAAAAGAGGTGGTGTGGAGCTCGTGGAAGGTTTTATGGCGGAGTTTTAGTGCCTGTCATTAAGGCAATAGAAAGTTATACCCCTTCTTCCATAGGTTAGGAATATTTTGCCATTACCTACAACTGCATTTTCATTGCATTGATGGCATTTTCAACAAACGTGGCGCCACAAGAGGAGTTTTGCTTCCCTGGCAAAGATTAAATGTTGTGTGTGAATATCAGTTTAAGTGCTGTCAGTGTCAGCTCGGGTTACAGAAACAGCTGAAGCAGTTTTGGAATCAGAATCCCAGAGTGGTGTGGGCTGGAAGGGACCTTGAGGACAGTCCCAGCCCACCCCTGCCATGGCAGGGACAGCTCCCACTGTCCCAGTGCCCCCAGCCCCACCAGCCTGGGACACTGCCAGGGATCCAGGAGCAGCCCCAGCTTCTGCTGAGGACTTTCCAGCCCTTCCTGCTCAGGGATGTTCAAACGCCAGTGAGGTGGAATTCAGCTGTGAAGGGAGGGTGAAATCAGCACCTTTCATTTCTGGGTGGCCCAACAGAAACTCTGTGACTGTCACCCCTGGTCCCTGTGCCCCGGGGTGTGCCCTGCAGGGCCTGGGGGTGCCAGGGCTGCTTTGGGGTCTCTGCCCACAGTTATGGGTGTTTGTCCCTGGGGTTGGGCCCCATGGATGGGGGAGACCCTCCTGTAGCAGCTCTGTGCCAGGAAAAGGACATGCACAGGACTTTTTCAGTCTTCAGCTTCTTGTTTATTGTTATCTTATCAAAACTCCAGCACGCCGTCTGTACCAGGCTTTGCAGGCAGGAAAATCACCACAAAATGGCTCTGGAATGTGCAATTTCAAGGTCTTTCATACTTGTTTCACCCATTTAACTCTTAAAACACACTTTATTTTTACTTATCTACCAACACTCATCCACTGTCCATCCACGTAACCAAAAACTGCAGCATTCCTTGGCCAGTGACCCCATGCCACCAACCCTGCAGAAAATGGAGCAGATGAAGAAGAAGAAAGAAGAAAGAAGAAGAAGAAAAGAAGAAGAAGAAAAGAAGAAAAGAAGAAGAAGAAGAAGAAGAAGAAGAAAAGAAGAAGAAGAAGAAGAAGAAGAAGAAGAAGAAGAAGAAGAAGAAGAAGAAGAAGAAGAAGAAGAAGAAGAAGAAGAAGAAAGAAGAAGAAGAAGAAGAAGAAGAAGAAGAAGAAGAAGAAGGAGGAGGAGGAGGAGGAGGTCAGGGCAAGGCCCAATGCCCTCTATCTTGGCTCCACACTAAAACACCCCAAACCCTAAATTTCTCACCCAGTGGCACACTGCACTATTCTCTGAGATCCACCTGACACTCCTGTGGGAGCTCTGTCCGTGGGTGAGGGCCAAAGGCAGTGCTTCTCTGGGGTCAGGGCCCCTGGGAGCAGGCAGAGGAGTGCTCCCCGTGCCCTGGGCTCCCACACTCAGCGGGATCCCCTGGGAATGCAGGGCTGGGACCGGAGCTCCCTGCAGACCCCCGGCCCATGGAAGCACAGGCTGCTGCAGGATCCAGGGCTCCTTCCTGCCCTGAGCACGCTGCCTCCAGCACCAGGGACTCAGCCCAGTGGAAAACAGGCCCACACCAAGCAGATAACGCCGCCTGTACGAGTGAGCAGCAAAAGGATTGTTTCAAACACTTGTTTGTTCTCTGCTTAGACAGAGCTGTGGCTTTGCTTCCGTGAATCTGGCTCCTTCACACTTCATCATTCTCAGAAGGATGAACACGAGGAAGCAGGGGAAGGTCGGGGGGAGGCTTTAGGAGAGCTGCTGAGGCAGGGGGAGAGCTCGGTGAGTGAGGCACATCCCTGAAAGGGTCAGCAGCAGCTGCTCCTCGGGGCCCTGCTCGGGCTGTCCCTGCCAGCTCAGCCTGCCCAGGAGCTGCCCTCTTCATTTTGGGGGGTTCCTGTCTGTGGGTGAACCCTGCACCACCCAGGGGATGCGGGGTGTTCCTGTCAGTGATGGGGTCTGGGGTCACACAATGGGATCAGGGGTGTTCCTGTCAGTGATGGGATCCGGGGTGTTCCTGTCAGCAATGGGGTCTGGGGTGTTCCTGTCACACCCATTGGGATCAGGGGTGTTCCTGTCACACCCAGTGGGATCAGGGGTGTCCCTGTCACACCTAATGGGATCAGGGGTGTCCCTGTCAGCAATGGGATCAGGTGTGTCCCTGTCACACACAGTGGGATCAGGGGTGTCCCTGTCACACCCAGTGGGATCAGGGGTGTCCCTGTCACACACAATGGGATCAGGGGTGTCCCTGTCAGCAATGGGATCAGGTGTGTCCCTGTCACACACAGTGGGATCAGGGGTGTCCCTGTCACACCCAGTGGGATCAGGGGTGTCCCTGTCACACACAATGGGATCAGGGGTGTCCCTGTCAGCAATGGGATCAGGTGTGTCCCTGTCACACACAGTGGGATCAGGGGTGTCCCTGTCACACCCAGTGGGATCAGGGGTGTCCCTGTCACACACAATGGGATCAGGGGTGTCCCTGTCAGCAATGGGATCAGGTGTGTCCCTGTCACACACAGTGGGATCAGGGGTGTCCCTGTCACACCCAGTGGGATCAGGGGTGTCCCTGTCACACACAATGGGATCAGGGGTGTCCCTGTCAGCAATGGGATCAGGGGTGTCCCTGTCACACACAATGGGATCAGGGGTGTCCCTGTCACACCCAGTGGGATCCGGGGTGTCCCTGTCACAGCAGCTTTGGGACAAACACTTCCCAGCCCTTTGGTTTCTCCCAGAGGGGAGCCATTAGCTGCTCAGTGCTGGGTGGAAATGGAATTTCCCTCTCTGCAGAAGACAGCAGAGTGGTTAAACCCCATTTCCCCTGCTGCTGGCCCTTTGCAGTCTCTCCCTTCGGAGCAGCAGGAGCAGTGTGTGTGTGCTTGCTGTGTGAGCTGCCTCCTCCCAGCCCAGCCAAAGCCCTCTGCAGCACCTGAGTGACATTTATTCCCTGCAGAAGGGGGATTTGTCTCTCATCCTCTGGCAGGACACATTTGCCATGGGATTGATGCATTGAGAGCTGTGGTGGACAGTGAATTGTGTGGGGAGCTCACTCCAGAGCAGAATGCCTGCAGCTGGGGAATGCAGCTCTGTGTCCCAACAGGAGCCTGTGCTGCTTATTTATCACAGATCCCAATGAAAAAACTGGCCCTGAATTCCCTAAAAGCTTTTATATCTTCTCTATTCAAGGGACTGAATAAAAATTAGCTCTCCACCAATATTTTTTGATTTTCAATACAAACCCTCTTTCGCTGCTATTTAGGGGCTTAGATATGATCCAGTCATTTTCTCTCTTTGTGACTGTTGTGCTAGAGATTAAATTACTTGGTGGGAAAAACTTGCCTGATTGGCTGCCTAATCCTCTACCAAACAACCAAACATTGGGGGTTTTTATTTCTCACAAATTATTCTGGGGGAGAAATGCTGTCTTTGCAGCCCCTGTATGTAACAGGGAAAAAGCCATCTGTGACCACCAAAATGAGCACAAATAAATATCTGCCTGAAGAGAGAGAGCCCTGAGAGATCTCTGGGAGCAGAAGAGGGGATGGGAATACAGGAAATGCCAATAACTGGGGGACTCCCCTTCTGAGGGAATCTGCAGCCTTTGGGTCCAGCTCTGTTTTGTGGAGCATTGGAAGTGTAAGAAGTGTTCACAGACAGAGTAATGGATTGTTGTACAGTACATTGTCCTGGTCTTTCCCCTGCCTTGCTCTCCCTGGAGGGACGTTCCTGGGGCTGGAAAGGTGGAAAAGCAGAGCTGCTCCATGCACAGGACTCCTTCCAGGCAGCAGAGTGGCTTCTCCTCTCCTGCTGCTCCACCACTGAGCCATCCCTGCCCCTGGGAGCCTTCCACTCCTCCCAGCAGCACAGACTGCTGATCTCCTCCCTCCCTCCCCACCTCGCTGTGATTTACTGCCCTGCTCTGCCCAGGCTTCACCTCTCCTCCTAGGACACAGGCATGGTGGGTTTTCCTCTGCAGACATGGAAATGCTGCCTTTTTCCTCAGCAGTGGACACATGGGTGGCTGTTTTGTTGTTTCAGGGACATTCTGCTGCTCTGTTTGGTGGCTGTGCCTGGATTTTTTAACCACACATGCAGTTATAGTAACTTGGTGTTCTTCTTCCTAAAGATTCGAGCAGCCCCTTGCAAAGGTAACACAGAATCAATCCTGAATTGAAATGGAGGGTTTGCTCTGGGGGGCTGGTTCCTGCTGGGGGAGCACTGTAAGATCACCAGAAATTCCCTGCAGAAGGCCCTGCAGGGATCACTGCTCCCCAGAGGTGAGGCTTGGTCTCAGAGAGCGCTGAAGCCAGGGGAAATAATCCAATTAATATGTGAGTTTGTATCAGGCTGTGTTCAACCAGAAAAATCAGCTTGTTTGCAAGATCCGTGATTATCCTGCACATCATCCATCCAGGTGAGAGCCACAGCCACTTCTGGGCTGTCACAGGAACTTTACTGAGGAGGGGACAGGGGCAGAGGGGGCTCAGAATCTGCCCAGGCCAGGCCAGGTTCCTCCTGCCCTGTGGTCAAACACTCAGTGACAGCAGCCGTGGCCACCCTCGGGAGCCCTGGGGTCCTGCAGGGCTCTGCCAGGGGTGCCTTCAGCTTTGGTTTTTATAATTGCCAGGTCCTGCCGTGCCCCAGCGTGGCTCTGCCCTCCACACACAGTGCCAGCAGCTCTCCTCACAGCTCAGGCACACTGAACAATCCTTCTCCAGCCCAGAACCAAGGACACCGCTGCAGCTCCAGCCCAAAAAGTGCAAAGAGCAGGAACTGAGGAGAGCAGCCTGGGAGGATGCGACTGCATCAGCTGGAGCTGGAATTGGACAATGAAGCCACCACGGGAATGGAGCAGAACTGATCCAAGTGTGAGAGCTCCTGAGCCGGGCCCAGCCTGGGTGGAGCCAGGGCCGGGCTCTGGCACTGCCCAAGGTGTGTCCTGGGAGGGCTTGGAATAAATCCCTGCTTGATTCTTGAGCTCTGCCCAGCCCTGCTCCAGGGAGCTCCCGGGCAGCAGCAGGAGCTGCAGTGCAGCAGTGCCTGCAGCCCTGGGGTGCTCCTGTGTGTGCCCCAGCCCTGGGGCTGCTCACACCCCCTGGGAGGACGGGGTACCCACACGTGGGCAGGGACACAGTTCCAAATTTCACCTCTGTGCCCCACGGAAACTTCCAGGCTGCTCCTGACGCCTGCTCTCCATCTGCTGCTCCCTCTCTTCTCGGAAGGGTTGAGAGCTCGGGAGCCGAGCGTGGCAGATTTAATTAAAGCCTCTGGTCTGACAATGTCTCTCCATCCCTCAGGTCTCAGATGAAACAACTCTCCCCAAACCGAAAGCGCTTGCAAACACTGTCTTTGTTCTCGTGTTCAGAAAGATGAGGAAGGCCCAAAGTCCCCTCGGCTGCAGGAGGTGAAATTGTGTTTGCCTTGTTTTCCTTTCCCAGCAGCGCTGTTCCATGTTCCTGGGAGCTCCTGCCTGCTTCCCAGGCCTGATCCCACATCCCCTGGGAATGTCTCACTGCTCACAGCACAGGCTGCCAGCTCCTGCTGGGCACTGGGAGCGGCTGGGAGCTGGGAGCTGGGAACTGGGAACTGGGAACGGGGCTGGGAGCTGGGAACTGGGAACTGGGAGCTGGGAACTGGGAACGGCTGGGAGCTGGGAGCTGGGAACTGGGAACGGGGCTGGGAGCTGGGAACTGGGAATGGGGCTGGGAGCTGGGAACTGGGAACTGGGAACGGGGCTGGCACTGGGACTGGGATGGGAACTGGGAACTGGGAATGGGGCTGGGATTGGGATTAGGANCTGGGATGGGAACTGGGAATGGGGCTGGGAGCTGGGAACGGGGCTGGGGGCTGGGAGCTGGGAATGGGGCTGGCACTGGGACTGGGCTGGGAGCTGGGAGCTGGGAACGGGGCTGGGAATGGGGCTGGGATGGGAACTGGGAACGGGGCTGGGATTTGGACTGGGATGGGAACTGGAAATGGGGCTGGGAATGGGACTGGGATGGGAACTGGGAACTGGGAACGGGGCTGGGATTGGGATTGGGATGAACTGGGGATCTGGTGCTTGCCCCAGGCCAGGCCAGCCCTTCCCTGGCCCTCTTGGGGTCCCTCTCACTCCCTCCCAGCCATGGGAAGGGAAACATGAGGCTCCACACTGGGGATGGGAAAAGGAGCAGGGATGGATAAAGAAACCCAAAGGAGCTGAGCTAAAGACTGAGCTGAAACAGAGGGGGAAAGGCTCAAGGAAGAACAATACCGAGGGAAATGTGGGATTTTGGGAGACAAAAACTCTCATGGAAGAACAATACCGAGGGAAATGTGGGATTTTGGGAGACAAAAACTCTCAAGGAAGAACAATACCGAGGGAAATGTGGGATTTTGGGAGACAAAAACTCCATGGAAGGACAATACTGAGGGAGGTGTGGGATTTTGGAAGATAAAACCTCTCATGGAAGGACAATACTGAGGGAAATGTGGGATTTTGGGAGATAAAACCTCTCCAGCTTTGCTGTGCAGAACGTGGAGCTGGGAGCATCCCCCAGGCCCCAGGGTGGGCAGGGACACTCGTCAGGGACCCTTCAGGCACCCAGCAAGGACATTTTGGGAAGGCAGGAGGGCTCCTGGCCCTGGTGCCTCGGGCTGTGCCCTCCAGGGCAGGGAATCTGAGCCAAGTGCTCTGTGCTTTTACTGCTTGGCAGTTTCAGGCAGACACTTGGAGTTTACTGCCGACTTTATTGGGAGATTTTGTTTCTCCTTGGAGTCACCCAGCATTCCTTTCTTTTTTTTCTTTTTTTTTTCCCCCTGCAATTTTGCTTTTCATTTATCCTTGGATAGAATGAGGCTTCCAGAGCCAGGGAGACCCAGGGCACAGCAGGTCTGGGAGCTGCAGGGTTCTACGTGGGCCTCTTGCAGTTAAATGTTGCTGCTGAGGCTGGGAGAAGAGGAAGAAGAAAGGGAACTCCACCTCCCACCAACTTGTGCCCCTCTCTGAAGCAGTTGCTTTTCTATCTGCCCCACTTTGGGGGCAATACAAATATTCCTATTTCCACCCTGAGGAGTGCAGGTTCCTTTAGCAAATTGCCATGAGAAAAGGGGGGGCAGCTGAACTTTTATTTTCAGTCGAGGGAAAGATTCACTGGATCCCCTTGTTACTTTAGAAATGATAATTGAAAAGGTCTTTGTTGTGTAAGCACCAGCCTTGGCTGTCAGGAGTTCTGGATGTTTAGAGCACGTGGAATTTACAGATTTTGAGAAGCAGTTGTAGTCTTGGGGCCAAAAATATCTTACCCAAAGTTAGTGCATGGCCCAGTTTTACTCTGAGGGACCAAAGGTATTTCTAAGCAGCTTCTGAACTGAACCAAGCTGCACAAAGGAACGCAGCTGCCCAGTTGTGCCTGAAGCCAGGCCAGCAGAGCTGCACAGCCCTGTCCCACCAGGTCCCACTGGTTTGGGATGCTCAGGGCAGAGGGGCCCGGGCTGGGAGGCACCAGCAGCTCCGTGCTGGGCTGGAGAACCTCAGCTCTGCAGGGGAGACACAGCACAACGACAGCAAACAGTCAAATCTGGGGTCTGCACTGCTGCAGGGGGGTCTGGGCACACACAGCTCGTGGCCCTGGTTCCTGGGGCTTTATTGCTGCAGGTTTAGGGCAGAGCACGGGAAAAGGGATCTCCAGTGGCTGCAGGCAGGTCCCAGCAGAGCTCCTGGGCTCAGAGTGTTTTATACTGCAGCCATTCACCGTGAGAGCCCTTTCACCTGTTTTTTACCTTTTGGGTCAATCAGATCACAAAAGGAAAAATATACCCAGGCCAGAAGACAATGTGAATAGAGCCTGCTGTCTGTGATTTATTGTTTTAATTAAAAGCTTTTTAAGCTTTAATTAAAAAGGTACATCAGCACTCAGTATTCAAGAAAAATGCCTTTGTGTTTAGGTCAATTGAATAACGTAAAATATAATGAGATACATATTTCTAGTCTGGAGTTTCACATGGAAAAAAGCAATATACATAATTAAAAAGTAAATCCGAACCTATAGAAGGGAGCTGTTGGCAGGAGAAATAAAAGGCTGGCTTTAGATTAACACCAGTAACCAGGATGGGTTTTTTCTTTGCTCCCTGTAACATCCCTGAGGTAGAAATGCAGTGGGGTCCATGGATGTTATCCATGGTCGTTATTCCTGATCCTAACGGTGCTGGGAGAGCAGAGGTGGCAGCTGGGAGGGACAGGCAGGGAGGGACAGGCTGTGGCACTGAAATTGGCACTTTCCTGCTGTGAAAAACACATATTACATGTACTGGCTTTTCACAAACATTAAACTGAATACTGTGTGTGTTGTGTTAGAAGTTATGTTGTGTTAATGAGCAGTGCTGTATTGATATTTTGATAGTATGGTAAATGTGGTTTTGTGGCTAAAATGTAGCTTTTGTAGTTACAATAGAGGCTGTGGATGTGGGATGTTTTTTTAAGGAGAGGAAGGGGGTGCTTGCCAGAGATGGCAGCCACAGGACACCTCAGTCTTTGGGAGAACAAGAATTTATTGCTTTCTCATCAGAAGGGACCAAATTCTCCTTCCTCACACAGCCCTGAAGATACCAAACCGGATGAAGAGGAAGAAGCTGACACTGACCAGAGAGAATCCTTTGTTTGAATGGAATTCATGCATCATGTATGAGATGTTTGAATATGCAACAGGTCATTGTTTGTAAGGGTTAATCCTCTGTTAACGAGGGTGCTTTGGGGCTGGATTTGCCCAGGAGGGCACCCGAACTGGTTCATAACCTTTGTTTTATTGTCTCGTGTTGTCCTAACCCTGATTGTCCCAATTTTTATTACCCTCATTTTAGTACTATTGTTATAACCATTTTGTTACTATTAAACTTTTAAAATTAAAACCCCCAAGTGATTGGCGTTTTTCACACTGCCCTGGGAAGCCCCTGGGTGGGAGGGGGCCCTGCCCAGCACTGAGGGGGGTTTAGGGTCCAGGGGGGACTGCAGGGTCCCCAGTGCCACCAGCTCTGTGGGGTGTCCTGTGTGTGCCCCCAGCTCCAGGGGAGGATTTTTGGGTGCCCCCCTCCCCACCGAGGGTTTCCTTTCACCCCAGACTCCCCAGCAGAGGAGTCCCAGTGCTGGGATCCACTCACAGAGCCACAGAATTGTCCCAAATCTTTTACTCCTGCCTTGGACCCTTGTTCTTCCAGAGCCACCAGCAAATTCCAGTTGTGGCTTTACAGGGGGAAAACCTTTCAGTACGGGTGTAGACACAGCAAATAGAAACCATTTCTCATCCTGGTCTTTCCTTTCCCTAAGCCAGCCTTACAAAGCTCTAGGAAGCAATTTATCAATTTCCTACCAACAAAATATTTTGATGCCTTTAGAAAAGTCTGCAAACATATAGAAAAAGAAATTACATTTTCTTCCAAATGGTAAGATTTGATCTTTTTCCTTTACTTTTTGAAGTTACAAATACTACAGGTAGAGTTTTCTGTGGTTTTAGGGGCCCAAGGTTCTTAGGGCCACAGACTTTGAAGTTTATAGGTGCAAGTCAGAGGAAACTGAGGAAAAATTATTTCTAATCTATCTTAATTTGTTATTTTCTTCTATCAAAACATTTTTTTTCAGGAGGGCATCATTACATGTCACCATTATAAACAGAAGTGTTAAATGGAATTTATGAGGATTTGTTTTAACAGATTTTGACTCCAAAACCTCATTTTGGTTTTATTGGAACCAACACTCAAATGTACCTGTATTGCAGGTAAATGGAGAGATTCCAAGCAAACCAGGCTTTCTCCAAAAATCCCCTGATAGTGAGGTCACTGCCAAGGGAAGGCTTTAGACAGTGCACTGGGGTTATTTCACTGAGCTTCCCTCTCCTCTTTGAGCTCCAAGAGCCACAGTCCAGGGCCTGGAGCAGCATCATTCCCACTGGCATGTTTACTCTGGGAGGCCAAATCCCTGCAGGGTTTTTCCCTGTCTTTTGTTCAATGGAAAATCCCTCCCTGGGCAGCCAAGTTCTGCTGTCAGCTGGGGAAACACCGAAAATGGGGCTGTGACCAGGCGGAGGCAGCTGCAGACAGTCAGAATTAAAGCAGGGAGGCTGAAGGGAGGGTTTGTTTTGTGGGGTTTTAGAGAAGAAGAGGGTTCAATGAGAACCAGGTGCAGAAAATGCAGAATTAAGGCAGCATTTAAAGGAGGGGGCTGAAGGGAGGATTTCTTGTGTGGGGTTTTAGAGGGAGAGAGGGTCTGGTGAGAACCAGGCACAGAAAATGCAGAATTTAGGCAGTAATTAAAGCAGGGAAGCTGCAGGGAGGATTTCTTGTGTGAGCTTTTGGAGGGTTCAGCTCCTTCCCTGCTGTGCTGGGCAGGATGGAGTCCCTGGCTGGCCGAGAGCAGCTCAGCATCACTCACACAGGTAAGTTTCTCTCCACTGATGAACGAGCACTTAAAATCAAACTGTTGGAGAAGGGGAGAACTCAGGGGCTTTGTTTTGATTGTTTTTTGGGGTTTTTTTGGGGTTTGTTTCCTGTCCCAAACCCCTGGCAGTGTTTCTGGGCCCCCTGGCTCAGGTGTGTGGGGGGAGCCCATGGATCCCTCCAGGCCGGGGCTGTGCTTTGGGGGCAGTGCCGGGGCTCAGGGGAACTTTGGGAGGAAGGGGTGTGCTGGGCAGAACCGGGCTGGGCAGGGAAAAGCCCCTGGCAGCTGCAGGGGGAGGGGTGCTGTGTCCCTGGCAGGGTCTGAGCCCTGTGCCCTGCCCAGGTGTGCAGAGGGGCTGCAGCCTGCCCCAGGGACCTGCTCCATCCCTCTCCCCAGGGATCTCCCATCCCTCTCCCCAGGGATCTCCCATCCCAGGGATCTCCCATCCCTCTCCCCAGGGATCTCCCATCCCTCTCCCCACGGATCTCCCATCCCTCTCCCCTCCCTCTCCCCAGCTCCCCTCCCAGGGATCTCCCATCCCAGGGATCTCCCATCCCAGGGATCTCCCATCCCAGGGATCTCCCATCCCAGGGATCTCCCCTCCCAGGGATCTCCCCAGCTCCCCTCCCAGGGATCTCCCATCCCAGGGATCTCCCCTCCCTCTCCCCAGCTCCCATCCCAGGGATCTCCCATCCCTCTCCCCAGCTCCCCTCCCAGGTATCTCCCCTCCCATCCCAGGGATCTCCCCATCCCTCCCATCCCAGGGATCTCCCATCCCCCTCCCCAGCTCCCCTCCCATCCCAGGGATCTCCCCAGCTCCCCTCCCTCTCCCCAGCTGGGAGATCAGGGGAATTGCTGCACCCTGGTTGGGTTTGGTGCTGCTGTGTCTGGATGGGCTGCAGAGCTCACGCTGTCATCTCCTGGCCCCTGCAGTTCTCTCTTCAGTCTGTTTGTTTTTCTCTGCAGCCTTTTCCTCCCCTCCACTTTGCTGTCAGGCCCCTTTTACCCCGAGGGCTGAATTTCCTTGTGGATTATCTGGCTAAGCTAAAATGAGCCAAGGGTTGAATTAACATCTCTTTATTTTGCTGTTAATTGCCACTTGACCAGCTACTCCAAAATTACTCTGTGAAGCTGCATAATGAAAGAATCCACGATTGAGAATGTTCTGTGGGGTTTTTTTTTCCTTTCTAATTTAAAATCAAACCAGTTTCTTTTATTTGCATTAATGAGTTTCTCAGGAGCCAAGCAGGCTCTGGAAGGGCTGTGCTGGGGGAAGTGTTGGGGTTCCCCTTTCCCCTCCAGCTGCTTTTTGTAACTTATTTTAGCCCTGGGGTGCGTTTGTCAGTCTGGGCTGTATGTTCTGGCCGTGTGTTTGGTATTGACTGTCCCTGTTGGTAACTCTGCTGTTTATCAGGTGAATTCTGTGTTCTCACTCACCCCCGGTGCTCCTGCTCTGTGAATTCCTCCTGCTCCTTCCCACCCTGCCCTTTCTGGCCCAGCCTGCCCTTCCCAGGCAGCCCCCTCCTCAGGTGAGCTCCTCGGGCCCCTGTTCTCCTTGCTCACACTTGTGTAAATCTAAAATAATCTGAAATGACTGCACAGGCTCAGCAATCCCTTCCTGTTTAAGGGGAAGTCAACTCAATTTTCCTCTCCTTACAGAGTGCCTGGGTCTCCCAGGCTCACAGAAAAGCCCATGGAACAGTCTGGTAGAGATGGAGCTTGATTTTTCTGAGGTCTTACTTAGCATTGCAGAAATACTCCACGTGAGTGCTGCAGCAAACCCCAGCAGGTGCTTCTGCTCTGCTGTGTCTCTGTACTGAGTTATTATTAGGAATTAACGTTTCCAGGGTTTGGATTCAGCTCTGTGCTGCTGAGGGTCACGCAGGCCTGTCCAAGATCACAGTGATGCCCTCCAAACAGGTTTGTGCTTTTTGTTAGTGAGCTGCATCCCCGTTTCTTGTCATTCTTGGCAGCTCAGATCTGTTTCTTGTGCCTCTTGCCTTTTTTCCCCGTGGCCTGGCCAGGCTGTTTGTATTCAGCTGATCACTAAATAACATTTGGTCTGTGGTGGAAGTGTTTCCAGTCTATCTGCTCATCACTTCTCATCTGTGTCAGGCACAAATTGCACCACTACCAGAGACAGGAGCTGTTTTTGTGGAGGTGGAAGAAGAGGAGAAGTGGCACCTCTGTATTTTCTGTCTTCCCCCTCTGTAGTCAAGGCAAGGATGGGGTCTCTGGGTTGTGCTCCTTTGAGATCCCATTTATCTTCAAATTCCTGCAACAGGAGGCATGAACTGGCAGGGATGGAGCAGCAAAGGAAAAGGCTGAAAAATTCCAGCCAGGTGACACGTCCAGCAGTGCCTGAGGTGTGCCCTGGTCAGGACAGGGAGAGGGAAGGAGCAAAGACACCTCCTGTGCCTTGGGGGCTCAGGCTGTGCCTGCTCAGCAGCACAAAATGGGCTGAAAACTTCCCCAGAACCCTCACAAAAGCAAAGGCAGAATGAGCAATGGGCCGGGCTGGGCTGTCATTAGTGCAGAACCATCAGAGAAGGAAAATGTCACAGTGGGAACAGGGAAGTGCCCCTGGGGGTGCTGGCTCTGCAGCTGGGGAGGGCTGGAATTCAGGGGCTCCAGCTCTGGGGTGCTGCAGCCAGGGAAATGTCAGCAATTGTGGTTCAAAGCTAGCTCAGGCCTGCTGCTGAGGGAGTAAATCCATGGCTATCTTGAACTGAGCAGGACAAGCCAGGGGCTGGCCAGGCTCTGCCTCTGCACAGGTTCCAGGGCTGCTTTCCCTCTGCCTGGGGCTGGGCTGGGAGCTCTGCCCAACAAAGCCCTGCCTAACCTGCCTCACATAGGCTGAAAATGAAACCCTGATTAAATCCCAGCCACGTTCTCCTCCTGGGTCTCACACCTGGCTCAGGCCCAGCCTGTGAGGCTGTTTGAGCTGGGCTTAGCAGGGCAGGTTCTACCCAAACCCAGAGCTGAGCCCGGCTCAGCCTTGGGGCTGTTTGAGCCCGGGGCTGTGTGAAGCTGTGTGAGCCGGGCTCAGCCCCCGGGGCTGTGTGAGCCCGGCTCAGCCTCGGGGCTGTGTGGGGCTCTTTGAGCCCGGCTCAGCCCGGGGCTGCAGTGTGCCATTGCTCAGGGTTTCTGTGCCTGTTTTTCGGGAGCAGAGGTGAAGCTGGAACAAAAGCAGCAGCTGAAATGAAGGCCAGTCCCAGCTGGCTCAGCAGTGGGTGCTGGGCCTGTTTCGAGGGAGATGCTGGTCTCTGGGGAGCAGAGATGTTCTCAGGCCCCCAGAGTGCTTTGGAGCCCAGCTCTGCCCTGGAGGCTCCGTGGCACACTCTGCTCTCCTGGAAGAGCTTTTTCTTTCCAAAGCCAAGGCTGGGGTTTCCTTGGCAGGGCTGAGACCAGCTGGGGATAAAGCCTGACACAACTGAACTCTGCCCCACTTGAGTGGTCCTTCAGACTGACCTAACTTTGGTGGCTGCTCCTGGTCTGATTTATTGTTCTTATTGCAAGCCTGGGGTTTTTGTAAAGGCTTAGGCAGCTGTGGAGCAGGAGAGCTGGCACAGCTGGTGTGAGCAGCCACCCCTGCCCAGGCAGGACCTTCCCTCAGCCCTGGGACCACACCTGAAGCTCAGGTGAGGGGAAGGCTCAGCCCTGGCCAGTGTGGTAATCCCACATCCTCTGAACAGAGACAGAGCTGTGCCAGGATCCCCTGGGAAGCTGGGAGAAACCTCAGAGAAAGAATTCAAACAATTCTTATCTCAATCTCTGCACCTGGCAGGCAATCTCTGTTTGTCACAGATCTTCACAAGGAGGAGTTGTCCCTTCTTGACCACCAGGGGAGAGAAGATTCCTAAAGGCAGTCGGGTCTTAGGTGCACCACTGTTCCTATAAGAGCTGTGGATTTCTAATAATGAAGTGTTTTTCATGCCTTCTGATGGTGGAGTCTGTGTGTCCCCTGTGTCTGTCCCCGACACCCCTGTGGTGACAGCCAGGGGGATCCCAGCCAGGGCCAGGTCCTGCTCTCAGTGCAGGCAGTCACTGTGCTGCTCCCTCTGAGACACTGACACATCTGTGTCTCTGTTTCAGCCTGGGCCATCAGGAAAATTCAGTCACCTCATCAACCACTGTTTTCCAGGGCAGGATGCCCGGGCTGTTGGCAGGTGGGAGCTATCTCTGGGGCAGGGTGGATTTTGCCCTCTCCACACAGCTGGATTAATTTGTATTCCAGCTTCAGAAGGCTGCAGGGTCAATGCGAGCAGATTGCAGAGCAGAATTACAAGTGGGGCTCCAGGCAGGCTGCAGAAGGTGGGATGAAGGATTTTGGCAGCCGGGACTGCTGTGGTTGGAGTAGGGGCAGTGCAGCTGGAGACGTTCCTGGCCTCCATTTCCCTGCCCCTCTTTACCTCCATCCTTCCCAACAAAGTTTGTGGCCGTAGGCTGAGGGATAATTCGGCTCGTGCAATCCCTGTTAAAGAAGTGTGAACAGCAGCTGTTTGGTGTTTCAGGGGCTGCGTCTCAAATCCCTGCCCGTGTCACACAGCTCCTCCCCTGCTCTGGCCTTACCCCATCTCTGGTGCATCAGGTGTCTGCCTATCCCGGCTCGCCTTCGCCTTCCCCGCCTGTCCCGGCTCGCCTTCCCCGCCTGTCCCGGCTCACCTTCCCTCCCTGTC
>WBNO01029773.1:0-25713 GCA_013400575.1 Peucedramus taeniatus
GATCAAGTGAATAAAAGACAGAATCACATACCCATTTTTCCACATCAACTAGCTGTAGAAAGAAAAAGCAAGAAATCAGTAAATCTCTTTTCTTAAATACAGTATATCAAAGTCTATTTTGAAGTAAACATTTCATATTTTCAGAAATGTATCTAGTATGAAAGAAAATGTATTTTATTCTATAGCTTCTAGTAATGAAGATATTCTCCTGGCATCTTCTCTTTAAAATGCCAATACCTCACTTTCTGTCTTTATTTTGTGGAAAGCACTTCAAATTCTAGAAGTCAAAAATGTCCATCTAAAATCAAATAACAGGTATCAAAGGAAGACTGATGCTGAATTATTTCCACACTGTATTCAGTATCAGCCAGTCAAAAATGCAGAATACAGTATCCTACAAATCATCTCTCTTTATTTCCTCTTGAGTAAAGCTCTGCCATTAGTGAACAATATTCACTTGAAAAGGTTTCATTGCTGCTATTTATGGTCTGCCATTTTAAAGAATGCCATAAGTATTAAAGTTAAAATTAGGGGTACCTGTCAAACCCTGACCCTACAACCTGTAGCATATGAGAATATCTTGCATAAGAACAGAGAACAGAACATAAAAATGTCACCCATTTCTTCTATGGGGAAAGTGAGAATTACTCCAAAAGCTTAAGGTTTTATGTTAACAAAATTGTTTCAGGACTCATTAAGGAAACAGATTTTAAATTACTCTCACTAAAAAGTCTTTGGACTGTCTTACAGTCTCAGAAAGGATTGAGAATATCTACTAGAACATAATTCAGCTACTAGAACAGTTAGTATGCCACAACCTATTAAACACTCGGCACTAAGAGCAGTATATCTGTAGTAGATTGGTCTCTGGACTTTGCACAGAAAATGCTGCAGAATATCATGCCTTCAGTGGTTTTACTGCAGGCACATATTGACCTTTTGTTAGCAGATGCCACATAAAAGTTTAATAATTTAAGATAGCTTGGTGCAAAGCAGGAGCAATTTTGAAAACCAGTAATATCTGGATGTTGACTTGCTTGCAAAATTACTGTAATAAAAGGCAATGTATTTAGTTCTCATCTGTTTAAATAGCTCCATTCAAAGTAAACCTTCTCACTTTTAATATACATTTCAATTAAAGAGCAGCTTTATATTTTTGATCAGTGCTACACAAAATTCTGATTCTCCCCTGTTTATTTTTTAGCAATCTTTACTGTGACTTTATCAAGCACAGCTGCAGAAATGCCTTCTCAAAAAGAGCTAAATGTATTAAAACAGATACAAGATAAGAAATTATTTGATAAAATGTTGGCAAGTTATAGAAGTAAGCAATTATTTAAATCTAAATGCAACTACACTGTCTCAAAATAAAGGAGTAAGGAATAGCCAAGTTAGACTTATGTACAAGTATTTCTTATATTACCTTGCCTTTGACACATCTTTTGCTTTGTTAAAATTGTATACGCTCTGAAAACAGCACTGCAAGCAATTTGCCTGTGTGGCAAGGCTAGAAAGAGGTGATGCATGCTTTATTGTCTGGCTTTGAGAAGAAATTGCTGTCCCAAAGTGTAAGTGAACAAGGCAGCCTCAACTGTTATCAGAGAATCCACTCAAAGCTCAACAGCCATTATCAGTTTCACAATTAATTGCCTTATAATTGCTGAATTGTTCGTTTACTTAAGTTGAATAGACACCAGGCAGCTTCATGAGTCATGTGCAATATTCTCCAAGTATTTATACACTGCCCACACTAATTCTGCATTGGTATATTCATGTTTAAATAGAATGTCTCTCAGGACAGCTACTTGAACAGTGTATGTACACTTGTCAAGCAGTACAGTTGGACACCTACATGGGAATGACTATGAATTTATCCAAAGAGATCTGATTCTGAAAGTGTGGTACAGTGCACAGCACAGTAAGAGCTTCCATTTGTAATTACTGCTGTATTTTATAGGCCTTCTGCTGTGAGCTTCGTCAGAGCCCTCCCATGTCCTGCTGTGCTCCCATTTCATCTGTGGGAGAGTCCTTTGAGTGACTCAAGTCACAAGAAGACATGCCTTTCTTACAGATCACTTTGTCAAAAATTCTGAGACTTGTTTGTGCTACCTATGGACATAAAATTTTGTCAGCTTTTGGAATCTATTCTGCAAGACCTGTGACCTGGAAATTTAGTATCCCATTTGGGAAAGGAAAAAGGCACAAGCATGCTAGATTATTATATTTACTCATCTGGAAATTTCTAGGAACACAGATTAGGTAAAGCTAAAAATAAATGATTACTCATATGCAAGAGTAATTGTCATAATGTAGAAAAAATAAATGTAAAGCTCACATAAACAGAAATGAAACATTGGATACCTCAGTCTAGCACATGTATCTAAGATCTAAGCTATGATTCAGAAAACAAGCAAGCAAATGCTTCACAGCACATCTAAATACAGATTCTGTTTCACACTGACACCTCCATATTTTGTGTGTCTTCAAGACTAGAAGCCACAGAACCCTTTTCCCATGGATTTCCCAACACCCATCCAAATTCAGGAAACACTAAGATTCAAAGTTTCTGTTGCTATATATGCATTGGTTATTAATCCAAGGGGAGAACTGAAAAAAATATTAAAAAGCTCACAAAATGAAACAACAGAAAATCCACATACACACCAGATAGTGAACAAACAAGCAAACAAATTCCAAGATTCTCTTATACCAAACCACATCTTGTTACCTCTCTTTTTTGGAGTGCTTAATGTTCTTGGACTTGAAATTACCTGGACTTGAAATAACTCGGTTTTTTGCTGAGTTGTACACCTGTTAGGAGGTGTAGATCTTTCAACTAGTCTAGGAAGGTTTAAAATTCAGGAAGGGCTGGGGACATGGTAGGCAGGGGCTGGCAGTCACTTCTTAAATTCCCTCTCACTGTGGCATTCCACAGTAACTGCTTCATTTCAATCATGCATTACATTAAACACAGTCCAAAAGAACAGTACAATCATTTATTTCATAAAGCACAGGAAATTTTGCCTAGACACAAAAAAAATCCAGATCCCTGGAATTCAATACCCTTTCTTCATCCAGCTAATTTTCTCTCTGAACCATTAAGTCACATTTTTTGGAAAAATAAAATTTTTAGGTATGTATATACTGATTTTTTGTCTTTTTCTTCACCTGAAGAGATTTATAACATTTTCTCCAGCAGAGGATGAAGGATCCATATTAAAACATATGTACCTCAAAGGCAGTGTACTACCTAGAAATAGTCTTTCCTTATGTACCTGGGTACTCAAAGATTTTCTGAGGAAAAAAAAAAAAACCGAATGCGACCCGTTCTAACACTGGATATCAAAATTTAGTGAGTACACTTCCATATGACAATTCTGAGTACAGGAATTACTATCTTGCCATGAGAACAACAGAGTTAGCAAAAGATTGAAGGATATATAATCTCTGGAATTTATTTAGTGACTGTGAACTACTTATACTACAATAACCATTTTACAGAAAGGTATTAATTTGAACTCAGAAGAATTTTTTCACTGCCTACTGTTAGCAAGTAGCCATCAACCTAAGTAAAAATGAGTAAATGAGTAAAAATTATGACACTTGAAACTAGAGAGTAGTGGATAATAAATTGGTACTGTACTCATATATCTGGGTGTCTG
Organism: Peucedramus taeniatus; assembly: GCA_013400575.1. Classification (NCBI taxonomy): domain Eukaryota; kingdom Metazoa; phylum Chordata; class Aves; order Passeriformes; family Fringillidae; genus Peucedramus; species Peucedramus taeniatus. Next base: position 3,663 of record WBNO01029773.1, read on the forward strand.
AAATATAAAAGTAGTGCTATAAAAATTAACCCAAGGATTCCAACTTTTCTTCTAAGAATCAAGCAAAAGATCAAAGACAGCATTTGGAATGATGAAATAATCTCCCTTTTTGAACTAGAAGAGAGAGCACTATACTACAGTGTCTTCATACTTTCCTAAAAACTTCAGGTAGCTCTAGTAGGAAGAACATACAGCCAAAACCTAATCATTTACTGCTATGGTAATCCAGAAACTTCAGAGTGATCTGCACTTGCTGACTTCTCTTCAGGGGCACATCAGAGCTCCAACCGTTTCAGTCAAGCTTTCATTTTAAATGCATTTAATCCAAACTGGAAAGCCGTTTTTTTCATCATTTTTTCCCAAGCACTGCAGATACCCAGAACTACACTAACCAGACATAAAAGCCAGCTAAACGAGCAGGAATGTTATTCTGCTACCCCTACTTTCTCTTGCCATAAAGAGTCATGAACTAACTGAAGGCAAATAAAGAAGGATCTCATCAGCATTATGAGGAGTCATTCACCAACTCATTTTTTAAATTTGACAAAAAGCAGGATTACAGAACATGTGCTGAATATCCACTAATACAGAGGCATTAATTACGAGTGCAAAAGCTGCAAAGTAAGCTACTTTAAGCTATGAAAACAATCTCCCATTCCTAATTCTGGCTTCTACATTCTGTTTTCCTTCATCTTCTTGAGCAGAACACAAAAATACTAAGGAATTTTATTTCAGTGTATTGGAGAATCTCAACTGACTCTGGCTAATCACATTCTCTACAACTATTTATGAGAACTGCCATGATACTTGCAATATATTGCCATGATCCACAGATGGGATTGTGACTGAAATCTCAGTGAAGAAATTGATAACATCCCCTAGCAGATGTTAAATCTTGCCTTGCACTTAAACTCATTTTTCTGAACCAAACACTTATTTTAAAAATTGCATACTTTTTTTTTTTTTTCATTTCTCTGTTGTGGAAACTGAGAACATCTAGCAAAACCCTTGTCTAAAACTTTAATAAGCAAGGTGAGAATAAGCAGAATTGAACTAGATTCCAAAATGAATTGTATTCTTTGCTTCTATTACAACACTTGATTAGCTTCATAGACAGCTTGACTTCTTGAATTTAATACTTAACAAGTTAATTGATGATATGCCTTCTCTTCCAGCCCAGGGCTGTCTTCCAGTGTAGACTTTTGTCATCAGGACACTTCAAGAGCTGCGCTTTCATGCCTGTTTGGTTTAACTTCTTCTCTTCATGTAAGTTAGATCAGAAAATGTTACTGGGTAGAAACAAAGTAACTTCTCTTCCCTCAAGCTCATTTTTTACTGACCATCACCCTAGAAAGAAAACTTTGAGGATATTAGCGCTCCAAGGGTCATAGTAAGGCCAGAAAAAGGCTTGCTGCTATTTACCTCCAAAATAGGAAACTTGTCTAGGATAATAAAAACATTTTATTTCATGCCATACATCTTCATCCCAAACATGGTGCACACATTAAAGAAGAGCCCATGTGCCAGGCCAGAAGTATTTGCGTGTCACAATTCTGTGATTTGAAATAGGTAATGATTTTAGTCCTGTCCTTGCTTGACCTGAGGATAAGCAGAGTACAAAAACACTGTGCCTGCCATTCTTGATCTTTTCCAGTACTTGCAGTTGATCAAAATGCAGTTGATCAAAGCCAAGCCATATTCTTTTTGTGCCTTATTTGAAATGGCATGCTAACAATCACTTCTGATGCTAAATAAGGTGCACTGAGTAGAAAATGACAATATGTGTCTCTCTGTAAAAGCTCCATGCTTTTTTTTTCCACTGTTTTACTTCCCGTTCCTATTTGCAGTCTAAAATAGCTGTGAGTAGTCACTATTTTAAGTAGAATAAGATTCTATCTCATCTTTTCATAAAGTCTTCCACTGGTAGCAAACATGTATGTCCATCTACATAGAAAAAAAACCCACACAGCATAAAACACTGAGATCCTCTTCTTCTCCTTCCTGTCACTCTCTTCCTTTGCTGTAAGAAGCACTTGGGTCATGTAAACTCAGAAGTTTGGGATGGCAGACCTTGCAGTAAGTAAAAGCTAATGCTGTTGGACGTAGCAACTCTGTCCCTCTTTATGACACACCACCATCTGATAAAGACTTATCCAAAGAATTTCCTAAGAAAATTACTGCATTTTGTTATTTCAGTGAGTTATGACTGGCACCTGTAGACAATCCTTAGGCTAATGAAAAAAACTCAAAGTATAGAAATAAGAAAGCTATACCTTGGCCTTTTTGCCAGAAAGTTTGATTAAGAAAACTTTCAGGTCATTAATAGGAAACTAAAACAGCTCTGGTTTGTTATATCAAGAAACCTCTGGTTCACTTCTGACTCTCCCTTCCTACATGTGGGGGTTCTTCTGGCATTTCTGGTTCTTCTGGCATTCTGAAAACATTCTCAGCCTGTCATATTCACAGCTGCTGTTAGCTTTCAAATAGGTTATTAACTAGGCTACTGTAGTGTGAATCAGAGAGCTTAAATTTTCAAGAGTGCATTTAACTGCCAATCTTCATACTTTTTTTTTAAGGAAGTACCTTGGTAACTTGGCTTATTCATTAACATACAGAACACTTATTAAAAGAAATGGGAGGTGTTACCTCTTTCCGCTGGCATGAGAGATGAAATTACTTTTGCCCTCCTCCCATGCTGAGAAAATGACAAAGCTGCCAGCTTTCTGTGTTATCTTGCTGCTTACTAATACAAAGTAATTAATGAATTCAGAGTTCCACAGTTGGAGATAGGTGATTTGAATATTCAAAAATCCACCAGCTATAATTGCATTCCTATCCCAAAATGGCTCCACTCTCTCTTAGAAGCACAGGAAAGCTTTTCAACTCTGTGAGAAAACACATTTTCCCTATCCCTTAAACACAGAAGGATAACTATACATGCAAAACACTTGTATGTGATGATTTCTTCACACAGCCCTTCAGATCAGAGGATAAGGGCTTTACTTAATACACAGCAAAGACTATCCTGCACATGAAATTAGACAGCAGTTTGCTGGTCAGTGGCACAGAAAACAGATTTTAATAAAACAAGGCACCAGGAGGAGTGATTAATCAGCCATGACTGGATGATTAGATGGGAGTTAATAAGCTCATGATGCAATTTAGCTAGAATGTTGCCTTACTGATGGGTATTTTGCAGACAGCGTTTTCCTGAAAAATGAAGTTGTCAACTATTGGAGTAGAGGTTGGGAAATTAAATTTTTTCATATTATAGAAACACTTCAGCTTTGAATTTACACACAATGTGTGCAACCAAATGCTTTCATTCACCTAATAAGGTCTGACATAGATTTATGAGTGCACAAGTCTGAAAAACTCCTAGCCTTAATTACAATGCTTTACCACAATATTACTGAGACTTTAAAATAAAAGATATCTATTTGAAGTCTATTTTCTCATGTTGTCCATGAGTTATTTTTGTATCCATTTCAATGCTTCTCTAATGTAATTGGATTGAGGGGGTAGGGGGAGGGAAGGGGAGGGCAAGGCAAAGATTGTGATATTTGGAAGAAAATACAGACATTCTAGAAGTAATGTTACTAAGGAAGGAATGAACAGATGGATATCAGTGTCAGTAAGCAGGCAGCATACTAGTCATTCAGCTCTGCTCCAAAGTTAAGATCTGTTAGTAACAGGAATGAGACAATAATGTATAGAAACAAGGAGTCTTGCAAGATAGGGAAAAATGTGCAGCAGATCCAAAAATAACAGTATATATAAAGGAAATAGAAGCTATCAAAATAAATTAACAAAAAAAAAAATTATATCAATGCTAATTGTTGTACTCTAAAATCAGTGCAAAAATCAGTGTCAGGTTTATATTAGAAAGACAATTAACTCAGTTGTAGTCTATTTATTTGGTTACGCCAAGCTGCAGAACAAATGAAACTTTTAGCTAAGCACTTCCTCACAGACTGAAGTCTTCAGTTAGACATGAGTGAATGTTATGTGTTTGCATCACTCCCTTTAATAATCACTTTCACAATCCCATTTTCAAGAAGCTCTTTCCAAATTCTAACTACAGTACAGTTCCCTCATATTTGGCTCTCTCAATCCAACTTCTTGATTAGTCCAGTCTTGTTCTCAGTTTGAAGTGATCCAATAACCCAAAAGAAAACCAAGAAACTGATAGAAATTAAAAATCCACCCAGAATTAGGAAGCAAAAGAAAGGAAATTTCCCTTTATGTAATGCAGTTAGACTACAAAAAGGAGATGGTTATTAACCAAAATTTCCTAACTGCTTTAAATGCGAGCAGAATAAGCATGTAAGAAAGAAATTAGAAAATACTTCCTACTTTACTATATTTAAACCAACAGCTATATTTGTAGCCTTTGAATCCTCAAGAGATTTCCATGTCAAGTTACATGGAAAGCCCCTAAACACTATCCTGTCCTACCTACAAAAGGTTTCAAAGAGTGGCCTGTGGTAAAAGACATTGTGAATAAGAAGATAGGGTGAAAAAAGGAGAAAGAACAAGATGGGAGAAAAATGTTTTGGCATTTAACAAAAAACTTTTTGTACTTCAGTGATAAACTATATCAAGCAGAAATTTTATATCAAGCAGATCAATTTTAACCAAACACTAAAACAAATCAGTTTATTTCATTAATCCCTTGCTTAAGTTTTAGATCCTTGTGTTAAGCCATTATTTTTCTTTACTTTTTTACAGCAAACCAATAAAATCTTGAAGTCATCTATGAAAATGATTAGAATTTCACTGGGAAAATTTGGAAAAGTTACTGGAATTTCAGGAGAAATCTCAGTAGAAAGCTTATTGCATGTGCTATTTCTTTTCTCAACTCATGCTGTGGCAAACATGAGTTGAGAAAGGACTCAGCAAGCAGGGTAGGTTCAGATATCTGAGCTACAAAAAGGCTGTGCAGTCTCAAAACTCAGCAAGTCTGTGTTTTTCCACGCAAAGGTCTCTCAGTTCCCTAAAAATGCTTTATTTTATACTTTGCAGCATCTTGGAATACTCAGAGTCACAAGAAGCACTGGAGTCTCATATTGCATGCAGTAGTACCAAGAAAGCATACAGAAATAGAACTGTGGTCTTCTGGGAAGAGGCAGATGCTGGCTGCCTAATATGTTCCTCTGAAGATCTCCAAACCCACCAAGTCATTTCTTTAGGACAAAAGTTTTGTATTTCCCTAAGTAATATACCTAAAAAATAGTGACATATGGCTGAGGAGAGAGAATAAGAAACTCCACCTGAAATTTCTTGGAACAACTGAAGGATTTAATCAGTTACTGACATTATTAAAATTTGGGCAAATGCACAAGTTCTTTTGAAGAAGCCAAGTTATACCCAGCAAATCACTTATATTCTAACAAACAAACACCACCTGGAAATGGAATTTTACAGGAAGACCAAAATGCATGAATACCTGGATAACTAAAATAGTTTGTTGCCAAATGACCTACATATACACTAGACAATGTCAATTTACCACATTAAATAATCACCAGTAAGAAAAAACAGGATTTCAAAATTTGTCGCTTTCCTTCTGCTATTTTCGTATCATTATCTTGTGACTCATCCCAATATTTTTTTAAATAGAAACATCTTTCCAAAAAAGTGAGTGTTCTGCATATTTGTCAACAGAATGTCAGCTATCAAAGGCTGCTTCAGGAGTGGAGGCTGCATGTACCACTATCATTACAAGCACATTCCACTCTACCAGCAGTATCTGCAGAAACGAGTATTAACTACAAAAATCATATACAACAAAGAAGGACTCCCCAGACTGAAGCAGATGACAACAGCCAACATAATTAGAACACAGGTTTACTAGCAGAAGCCTGAATACCTTTTGTTCTTGTCAAATTTCTTTCCTTTGCTCCGTTTACTTAGAAGTATGTCATTTCCATAAAGAAAAATAAGGCTTGAGCTTTCACCCCTTTCATATAAAAAAGGAAATCAATGCCTTACCTATTTATACACAGAGGGAATTACTATTATTTAAAAGACTAAAGGGCAACTAACAGTTGAACTAGCAAATGCTAAAAAGACTGTAGCCTAGGCAGAAAGAGAAGACTGCAGGGGAAAGGGAGGACAATCTTCAGAGCTCAGCAAATATCATGTTTGTCAAAGAAAATGTTTATGGATCAAGATCAAAAACCTAACCATGTGGGGATAACACCTCCCCTTCTCACTTACCATGTACTCTAAAACACAGGTTTCAATTTTCACTTGAATAATGAAGGACAGGTGCATACAAAGAGATCAGGAAGAGTCATAGAGAGCATATTCCCTCTTTTTAAACCTAAATGTATGCGTGCGTGTGTGTGTACATGTATATTTATCAGGCATGCTTTTGAAGAGGAAGTCAATCCAGACTGCCTGTAGGAACACAGCAGGAGCCTTAACTGCTGCTGAGATCCTGCAAACACTCCAAAATGGAACCTGTTGGTGTGGGATCCACTCCCCACCACAGAGGCCAGAGGCAGCTTGGCAGGTTGGATGCACAGGATGCTGCTGGCAAGGGCAGCTCCCTTCCCTGTCTCAGAGCCTGCAGTTCTGACTGAACCTTGAGGGAACAAGGCTCTGCTCACAAGAGTGGCCAAACACTAAAAATCTAAAATCCAGGTTCAGGAAAAGCTGAGTGATCCTGACACACACTGAGGCAAACTCATGGTCTATAGGTGGATGATTTTAGCACTCAAAAAGGTAAGGCAGTGCCCCTGTGCAGAGCAGGGGTTCATTGCTCACTCAGGTTTCTCTGCTGTGCTCAGGTCCCAGACTCAGCTACAAATAAGGCACCCGGAGGCCAGGGACAGAATCTCACCTCTGCCTACAGAGCTGCTCCCTGTTCCCAGCCTCTCTCTGTTTACTTAACACCCCTGGTTTTAAACCCCTGAATTTCTTTCTTTCCCTCCACCCCCAATTCAATAGTTCTTACCATCCTGATAAGTAATTAAAAAATGGTAATTCTCCATGATAAGACAGAAACAAAACCTAGGTATTTTAACTTTAGACCTGAAACAGTGTAGCTCTCACACTACAGTAGTTTTTAGATACAAGACTGATACACTCACCTGCTTGGAAGGCCCTTGTCTCATTATAATAACTGAAACAAACCATTTGATGACTGTCCAACAAAACATTACAAAACCAGAAACCTTCTTGGTGAATGGACACTACCACAATCAGTAAGGAACAGCTGGGCATCAAAAGAAATAATTTCTCCACAGACAAATGGTTGTTCCAGGGAGACGTGAAATAACACCTGCTCTCACTAAACCTATTACTTTTGCTAAGATATCAGATTTGCTCAGTGATGTAGCTACCATGGATTCAAAATTCCTATTGCCCTGGGGAGATGCAATTACATACATGCAGATGAATCCTCATGCGTAATGTCCCTGTCCAGACCTGCTCAGCAACAGAGTTCATTGACAGCACCAAGAAATTGTGCACGTTTATCAGCAACTCTGACAGACACACCACAGAAGCAATACAGAGAGGAACCCACCCCAAACTCAATTCCTTCCCACTTCCTGTTCAAGACAGGAATCCAGTCTGTTCAGTCCTACTCAGTCTCACTACACCAGTTCTATCTCTTCTTTTAACGCTACCCTTGTTGGTGTTGTTCAAGTACTGCCCCTTTGGGGAGGAGCATTCACATCTAAACTTAAACAATATGGGAGTCCATGATGCATATAGAGCACCATTAGAATCAAAAGCACCCCAGGGTGCTGAACCCTGCAGGATAAGGAGAGTTAGGAACAAACTCGCATTACTAAAATCTTGACTGAATTTGAGGATAAGGGTGGTTTGTTGTTTTCTTTAATTATCACAGAAGGTATTGGTAACTCCTGGAGGTTGAGCACACTGAGCACATTTCAAGAGGGAGAATCCCATGTGTAATCTCCCAGCTCCAGCTGCTGAGATCCTATGGAGCTGGCTGATAAGAGTCTAGTTTCTTGCTACACAGTACTGCAGACAGAATTAACATATTCCAGACTACCAGGCTCTGTAGCACTGCTATGCATTTCCTACACTGATAACATTCCATACCACTCACCAAAATATTCTTTAAATTTGCTATTATAAGTCGCTGAGTTGGAAAAAAGGATCCTTCCTTTTTAAAATTTTTAACCAACCTAGCCAAATATTTCAGGAAGTTACCCCTATAAGAAATCATTACAAGAAAAATGGAGATATAAAGAATTTTCATATATATTATAAGGTGTTTATTGAGTATAAGCAGTCTGTTTAAAAACATTGAATAATTATTACTTTCAATCTCAATATAACTGAACAAAAGTAAAAGTTATATTTTATTTAATTTAAAGTCTTGGGCTTTACAAGTAATTCATCTTACAGCTGTGCACATTGCAATAGGGAATACAGTGTTTGAGTATCACTTTATCCAGGCCTTGTGTCAGCTGAGAGATTAATGTAAAACTGCACTTTGTACAATCTGTAGTAGTAGAATCATAGCAGACAAGAACCATATATAACCATGAACAATTTAATATTTCAATATATTTTTGACTAAGGTAAAGTATAAGGGTTTTTTTGCTTTCAAAAAATAATGCTAACTTGAAAAAAAAATCAAACAAATTTAAGGCAAACAGAAAAATGTCACTGGTTTATGATGCAGCCTTTCACATGTCCATAACCGTTTCAACATCAAGTCTGCCTCATGTAAAACATAGATGAGAGGGTGGTCACACTATTTTATTTCATTCCATCTTGTTGTGCAACTATTGTACTAAATATTGATTTAAAAAACTCTTCTAAAGACAAAACAATTATATCCTAACCATTTTACGATATTCACTACCATAAAGCTAACCTTACAAATTTTAGTTTAATTTTCACAATACCCCACATGACATATAGTTAGATTTAAAGAATCCACTAAAATTAATGTGATACACAAAGCAGGGAGGTTAGTCTGAGATGCCTAGGACCCAATTTCTAGCATTATTTTATGTGCAGCTTTCATCAGCTACAGTCCTCAACACATGCATAAATCAGTCCTGAGGTATGAAGACAAACAAAATCAGAAAAAAAATGCAAGTAGCAATCACCACTTAGCTTATTGATTCCAACTGCTTATCTACTCTGGCTTGGCTTAAAAACTCAGTGTGTTACTAGCTATATTGAGACATCTGGAAGAATTAATGAAACGAGTGGTTTAGGAAACTATCTCAGCTTTGTATAGGATTGAGCAGCAAAACTGAGACTCTTCAACGTTCTAGAACAGCATCTGAATGTGAGGATTTGGTGGGGTTTATCTTTTCATCATTTTGCATAAATAGCCTTTAGTACATCAGTTCCAACTGCCGATAAAAACAAAAAAAAAAGGGGGATTTGGTTCTGAAGACAAATTTAACTGTATCATTTTCAATTTTGCTGTGCTTAAATTTCATCCAAAAAAAATCCAAGCTGTTTTAGACTAACTGGGAATCTTTACTGAAAAGCATCAGTATGTTGCCATACTTTATTTTAACAAGCTATAGCTTATAGATGGCACAGGGATAATACCTATAGAATTGACAGGTATAAGGAATAAAAACAACCAATCGTCTTCTTTTTTCATCCAAGGTAAGAAGCCACACAATACACCTTGGGTTCTTCATTTTAACCGCTCTGCCAGTCTGTCCTCATGGCAGCTCAATACATAAAAGTGCCCATTTCAGTGACTTCTACACTGCTTGTATTCAGTCAGCAACTTTTAGTCCAACTATGCTCAGTTTGTTTCCTAGGACCACATGGAGTCTGAACCAATTCTTGTTTTAATCCTCACTTTTCCATTCCGCTTCAATGGCAGAATAGAATTGGCTACAATTCTCCCTAAGTTCAACTGCAGCAGTGCCTGACTACTCCAAGAACATCATCCCACAATCAGATTTTTCCTTCCACAACAAATGTTCTTCTTCAGATGGGTTAGGAGAACACCCAAAAGTATCAAACAAAGAAGTCTGCTTCCAGCTCTGAACCTCCAGCTCTCTGGAAGACCAGCCCTCAGGAGTTGATAGCGGCATGGAAAGAGCTTCCCATTTTAATTACCAACCAGGAGGACAGGATAGAAGTGCCAAGCACAGCAAATCTTCATGGCATGCAGTATTAGAATAGCACAGTTGCTGGGCAAATAAATATTGGGGAAAATGCAGCAAACTGCACACTGAAGTGTTCAGTAGATAATATAGCAACTAAGATCAATTTGCAGGAAACTAAAAAGACATTTAACCCTACATTTCATTTTACCTAAAAGTAAATAAATTTCAAGCTTACTAAGGCAACTGAGAGCAAATTTTTTCCCCTGTATAATGAAGTCTGGAAAGACAGCCAAAAAAATAAAACTTCACGTTTTCTTAGAAGGAAAAATAACCCCAAATACAGTGTGATTTTCTGAATAACCCCTAAAATCATTTCAATATAAATTCTAGAGAGTCCTAAGCTCTCCTGATGTATTCTAGTTCCTAGTTTATTATGTCATTCAAAACAGAAATTTTAACTACTTATACATTCACCTTCTTGCTACAGGTGACATGCAAAGAAATCCTTACTTATTTCACTACTACATTTTTCACAACTTATTTCACTACATTTTTTCTAGTAAGCAATCAAAAAGCAGGCACTTGAAGTGAAAGGACACAAAAGCAACTGAGAGAAATCCATTGGGCTCCATTGAGGATAAGTGAGTTTGGCGCATCCGTCCCACCAGAGTCATTAAAACACAATTCCAAAGAAAACACATTACACTCCAAGTGCAGATGATTTTACTAGTGAGCAGTTCATGTAGCATGAAGCCTAGCCATTAGCAAAGGAATCAAATGTTCCAAACACTTTGCTGATAAAATTGGGAAAAAAACCCAACAAACAACAAAAAAAAAAAAACCCTACAGGATTCTCATACTCCTTCATATACCTGAACAAAAAAAGCCCATGTGTACACCCCGTGTTGGCAGATCAAAGCACAGATCAACAAACAGCAGCTCCAGAAGCTCTCACCAAAACAGATGTCTCTTACTCTACACTCTCCCAATGATATGAGATTTTCCTGTGGATGTATGGTACAACAGTAGCATTGGAATGGTTTGGCACTCACCAGTCTTCTGGTAGACCAGAGTGAAGAGAACATTTTATCCCTGCTGACAGAAACTAATTAAAGCTGCTGTAAAAGACAATTTATTAACAGATTTCTCAATCACTCCAATGGGATGATGCAGCTAAGAACAATTCTTTGTTTGGGATACAAGGTCTCCCGTCCACACACAGATGTACAACACATTGGCATGTGAAAGCAAGTCACATACACCTGTATTTATATGTGTCATAGATAAATACACACATATGTATATAGTCTATTCATCAGGTATGGCAAGTAAAACATAATCCAGAATCTTCAAATTTCAGTGGTCTCATTTATTACAATTATCATGAAGGACTATAAAAGACATAACAAGGTGGAAAAATAGTGTATTATTTCTATAATGAGACTGTTGGATATATTTCAGAAAACACAGGCAAACCAAGTGTAACTCAGGGAATAACAAGCATTTATTTTTTGTTTGAGCCAACATAGATGATAGATGATTTTGTGCTTGTCCACTTACAGGAAAATGTCCTTTAAATGCCAAACTAATTTAATTTCCTTTACCTAGTCACTGTGCAAAAAAAAAAGGGTTTTTATCTCTTTGAAGTAAAAAAAGCATTAGAGTACAATTAAAGTTCAAACTAGCCCCTTTTTACGTAAATACTGAGAGTAATGGTGTTTGGAATACTCAGATTATCCCATTAGAAAAAAGTAATTCATATTGAATGATATGAAAAACCCTCTGACACTATATGTCAAATAACAGTTAGTAGGAATGGGCTTTATGAATGTTACTTTACACTTAATTTTAATTTGCACACCATCTTGGCAAATTTTTATCTCAATAACTATTTTTCATGCAGCATGTTTTCCTGAGAATTATTTAAAAAGAAAAACCTTTCAGACAAAATCTAAATAATTTCTGAACCAACTGAGGCTAAGAAAATACCTGACATTCTTCCATGTCAAATATGTCTGGATACCTTTTCTTCTGGATACCCTTTTCTACTGGGTATAAAGCAGGACAAAGGGAAATAATTTTCCTTGTCATAAAAGGTGAGACAGGTAATAGCATACAATGTACAGGTCTGTTGCTTAACTTTTATGAAAAAGTCATTTAAATCTCAAAACTGAAAGGAGCCACAACATTATAAATCCCTCCCTTGCACCTGAAACCTCTCGACTTCCTTCCCATGTCCTTGTGACACTTTTCTCAGTGAAAGAAAACTTACAGAAGGTACAACAGCACAAGAGCAGTTGATGGTAATGTAAAAGAGAAAACTTTGCCTTCCTTTCCTCTTATACAATATATAAAGTAAGATCCCTTTCTCCTACCCAATATCCATCATATCCGGAAGAAATATCTAACCCTGTTTCTAATATTGTTCATATTGTCCAGAAATTGCAGAAGTTACTGACTTCAAGAGCACTAATGGATAGATGACCAGGCTTCATTTCTTAAGAAAATTAGGGAAAATTTCCAGGAACTGATTTGATTATGGCATTTAATCACTTTCACAAGAAGAAAGTACTAGATGATAGAGGTCATGAATCAAGGAAAGGAAGATGTGATTTTAATTTTTTAAAATATTTTAAAAAAAGAAAAAAACATCAAACTATCCAAAAAGATAATCAGAGGAAAAAGTAGCAAAACACAGTTCCGACAGGTTGCAATGACCATTCCTAAATTACTCCAGAAGCTATGGATTCACCTTTTCAGGATCATTCCAACTAATGAGCTTTAGTGAAATACAAGGCACTTGGTCCAGAGAAAGTTCACTGGAAATAACAACCAGGCTAAGAATAGATGGCCTGAATGCTCTTTACAGTCTTAACTGCTTTATAAAAACATAAGGACTTTAATTTCATCTTACATCTGCTTTTCTAATAATAAAAAGTTATGCTTAAAAAACAAGCCAAAATGATTACAAAATAATACCTAAGCTGTAGGTCACCCTTGTGTAGGACAGTGCGCCTGTAATTCTGCTTGCCTAACACACCAGCCCAGACTATGTGATGATATTCCTCATTATATAATTATTTAGTATTCCATCTCCACAAGATTTCTCCCTTTTTTCTCATCTATTTCTGGTTTGTTGGTTGTTGGTTTTTGTTTCTTCCCTACCAATGAACTGATGAAAGTGGTACATGCACATAGCACTCCAGACTCCAACAAAATAAAAAAAAAATTACCTGTTTAAAATGAAAAGTGCAAATAATGCTACCTAAGCAAATAAACTAGGTTGTAGTTTTATTTTTGAAACCAAAACCATTCAAGCAATCTATGAATGTCAGTGTTTTAATAAATTGTCAGAGCTAACCATACTATTTTACAGGGAAATGATGAAACCTCAGAGCACAAAATAACTACTTAGTGCCTAGAAGAAACAGAGCACTACACACATTCTTTCTTAGGAAATTTCAGTCATTTTCCACTGTTGCCTTTGATACTAGCATTTATCTAGTTCAGGAGAATCAAGTAGGTATACTCAGATAGGTGGATCACTGATCTCACAAAGTATGGAAATTCTCATTTTGGGATCCTTGCACTAAAATGTAGGTATTTATTGCAGAGATGATCTTGCAGATTTAACACACACTAATTGAGAAGTAGGAGTAAATCCAGTAAGAACAGGGAGTTATTCTTTCTGAGGCATAAGAAAGTTGCTTATTGTTCTGACTCAAGTAAGCATGAGGGTTTGTTCATATTACTCAACCATTACATTACTGCTAACTTACCTGTTATATAACAAGAATACCTATTATATAAACATAGCATTCAAGAGATTACACAACACAAAAGGCAAACCAGCACTCTTATAAGCACAGCATCTTAATGATTTCTAATGCAATGAAAAGTAACTGTGGACTGAAAAGACCTCCTTTTGCAGGATTCTTTCCACTAGAGAACTGAGGTCACGCTGAAACCAGTTTATAGCAACAATTTCTCAAAAAAAATTGCTGTACTTTCTTCTACTAAATGAAATGAAGCACTATTATTTTAATAAAAAGAATTGATGCTTCTCCAGGAAGGTAATAGGCTTCAGGCAAGACAAATTTCCTTGTATCTTAAAACTTCTTTTAACAGTTGTTTCAAACAGACATGAGACCACCTATATAAGTACCTGGCCTATGATATACAAATATAAATGCAAAGGCAAAGTTTATGTATTTTTCATAGAAAGTACATACAGACATCAAATGTCAGTTCTATTAATTTATCAGCAAGTACATATTCAGTCATTTTAGTACCATCTTGACTTTCAGAGACTTACTAAAAAGAAAAATATTGACATTGAAAACATGACCTTGTGGTCATCTACAAACCATTATTTTCAAGATTGTTCTCTTCTAATATCAATATATTAATATGCAAGAGACACAAGCAGATTCCTAATGCATTTCTACAGGAGCCATCCAAATTTGCAGTAGAAATATATTAATGATTTACTGAACACCATCTCTCTGTGTTGGTATAGCTGTAGCTCTGTATCTTCTGCTAGTGCTGGCATGCAATAGGTGCTGAGAGCACAGTAATCTACTCTGTAAACAGCCAAGAGCCACATAATGACCACGCTCAGAACTTTGCCTACTCTTTCCTGCACACATCTCAGAAGACCTTTTAGTACAGAGCACTGTAGACCAGTGCAGCTGCCATCAGTGTTATTTAGGCATGGGTGTAAGTGTCCAGAATTCTGATCTTCATGGTTATGCACAAAAAACATCAATAATTTTTCCAGAAAATACCAGATTACCACCAAACATGGTATGTCTCATTGGTCAGTGTGCCCTACAAAAATCTTTTTCTACTCACATCTAGTGCAGAAAATAGTCCAGAACTAGTACAAATATCCAACCTAAGACCCCTAAAAAACTCTCTGAAGTCTGCCCTGTTCCCAGCAGAATACTCAAGCTCACATTATCTAATCGTTCTGCAGAGATATTTGTTCATTCTCCAATGTTCTTTGGGTTTGATCTCTGTATTAAAAGCAAATTTTTTCTTAACACATGACCCCAGCACTTTGCTAAAGACATTGCAAGAGAAAACCTGCAAGTTGATGTTATGATTGAAAAAAGTTTAAGTACTTCATATTTGAAAATTGAATGCTTTTACATTCACCGTATTCTGCCCTACAGCATTACTTTATCCCATGTTCCCCTATACTACTTTTAGTTCATGCCCCCGCTCACATCTGTTGGGAATAAACAAAGAAAACTGTTGCTCTGCTTCATACATGTGGCCATACACAGTTATCACTGTACATCCTGGGGTTTGGACTGTGATTTTTGACATTATACCTGTGTGTGTCTGTTCTTTTGGTTGTTTGTTTGTTTTTTTTTTTTCTCCCCTGTGAATCTGCTTGCTCTCAATTTCAGTATTCACAAAGTAAGGGAAGAGAGGTTTAGAAGTATGCATCTGCTTACTCTGGTACCACCTCTTCTCTCAGATATGCTTTTCATTCTCTTGGAACAAATTCTCATTGGCAGAACACACTCTGGATCATCCATGGGACTGCTCCCAGACTTCATTTCCCAAATACCATTTTCAGTCTAAGTGCCTGGAATTTCATGGGACTGACCAATCTATATTAGTTTGGTTTCTTGAGGCATCCCCATAAATATCAGAGGCATGCTCATCTCCTGCCAGCTTTCTTGAGTGATGAGCTTATGGTTAATGCCTACTTGTCTTTTGCCTTTTTAACTCCTATGCCTACAGTCACTCTTCCTCAAAAATTTACAGGATTTGAGCTAGAGCTTAGCATTCAATTAACATTATAAGGTGCATCTAGAACATTCAATTACAGTATAACAAATCAAATTAATTGCACTGCAGGGTACACTAATTGCACTACTATGATTTATTCACAAATAAATATTTTCTAGTCAAAAATTAATTAATTCCTATTAGGAATAATAATAATAATAATAATTCTTGTAGGATTTAAGTAATTACTATGTCCTTCTTCCAGACTGCTATTTCTTGTCCACCAAGGTTCAATAATATTTTATCTTCAGCTTAAAGGTCTCAGCATATTTTAGCTCAGGGTGCACACAACAGTTTCATTATTTCCAGACACAGCCAGCATACATCCAAGTAATTTTAAGACCTTTGGACAGCCTCACCCAATGTAGTCAGGAATGTTCAGAAAGCTTATTTGTTCAGAAGAAGTGATCGAGCTTTATAAGATACATTATGAGATTCTCAAATTAAAACACCCTTGTATCTCTATACTGACTCATAGCACATTGTGATTGCAAATGTACAACTCTGGCAAGCTTCAGTGGACACCGCAAGTGCTTATAATTAAAAAAAAAACCAGACCATTCCTGCAGCAAAGGAGGAGAATTCAACACAATCATGCTATAAGCATTGACAGCCATGAAACCTGTGGTACCACAGGAAAAAAGTACTATTCTGCAAGATGAAGAAAGGTGGATATTTAATAACTTACCCCTTCTGCCTTTTCTTCTGTGTTAGCCAGCATTTCCTGGAGGGCCCGTACTGACAGAGACTGCTCCAGCACAAAGGTGCAGATGGACAAATCAGGTGGAACATTCTAGGTAAAAGAGAACCACGAGATCACATCAGTAACACATTTGCTTAGCAGCACTTTCCAGTGGCCCTATTTTGCCTCACCATCCATGCATCTGAAAGATCTAATACATCTCTGAGGCCATGAAATCCAGCCACACACTGGGCTGCAACAGTTAAGTTTCAGCCAGTAAAGGGAAGCAACGCTCTGCTCAGCACGTGCAAGCTGATACCTGGGGGATCAGGTCCCCTCTGAAAAAGAAGGAAACTCTAAATAAAAGAAGAAACCAACGAATTTCATCAAGTTTAGAAGAGGATTGCCATGAATCCCAGGGCTACTGCACTCACCCTGTCTGCGGAGAGGAGGAGAGGCATCTTGCAATTCTCTTTAAAAATGTAATAGTGATTAGAGGAGAATAGAGGCAGACTCTTCTTGGATGTGTTCCTTGAAAGGAATAGGAGCAGCAATACAAGTTGTACAAAGAAAATCAGAGAAAAAAATTGGGAGTGGAAAGGCTCCTAAGCAAAGCAATGATGAGTCTGCTTGGATATTAGCACACAGAACATGTGTCCCAGACATTATGCTCAGATTGTGGGGAAAACCAAATTCAGTCTTTAGGCTACTGGTAGTTAGCCAAACATCATCCTTATCATGAAGGTCAAGATGAATTTTCCTTGCCGAAATACCGGGCACCAAGTATCAAGGCCAAGTCAGCAGCTTCAAAGCCTTGCAGGGCACTATACTTCACCACAGGCTGCTCTAACTGGGATCAAATTAAAAGGCTTACAAAAGTTATTATTTAACTTGTCATGCTTGAAATAAATATCATTGAACTATTGAAAAGTTAATTTTCCAGACTATCATAAAAATTCATATAAAATTGAAAGAGGTTTGTAATAGCAATGTCTAAGTTACAAAGTAGCAAAGTAAAATTAGATTTTATGTGGGGATCTTTTCTTCTGTTAATAGAACATGCAACTCCTACACACCTTTACTTGCCTTCAGAAAGTCTTTCGTATTCCTTCCGTATTTTCATATTAGTTAGCTGCATATTTTAGGTTAGGAATACTTTTATTGACTGCTGGAATTCAGTTTTTTTACACCATGAATGCTTTTGCTGCTAAAGCTGTACAACTGCACATTTACTCAAACTGTGTACAAAGTGGTGAGGCGACTTCCAAGGCCAAATTGTAAAAGGTAGTTAGTTGCAAAATCGTTTTTCTTCCCCCCCAAAAGTTAGTTTTCTCAGAATACCTCACACTCTTACTAGCTTATTATGTTGCTGTTCATCCCTACTAAATACAGCAATTCACATCCGTTTAATACATAATAGATCTTTCATTATTTTCCAATACCTATATTTCAATGAAATTAATGTAAAATTGTACTTTAAGTTTCAGCAGGATGAAAAAGGTGTTAATCGCATCTTCTGTTGTATAGGTTTTGACTGACTTATGCAATGACACTTTGGCATGAAATATTTTTCAGCCAACTCCTTCAGAATCAGGTCTCTAATTATTTATCAGTGTTCTTGCTACCATTTTTCTTTCATAGCTAGTGAGACACTACAACAGTCCTTTTAATGCTAAGACTAGGTCAACAAACAACCAATTAGATTGTCTTCAAAACATCCTTGTAATGTAAGTACTATCACAAGCCCTTCTGTTACAAAGCAGGAAAGAGAGGACTCAAAGATCTCAGGCTGCAAGGTGCTGCTTCTACTCAGTTAAAGTAAGGACAGGTTTTCGGTCTAGAAAGCCTCACAGCCTAACAGTGCAGGTCACTCTCCATTCTGCCCAGTGAAGACTGACAAACAAGAGTACAAACAAAAGAGAAAAAAATGCTCCATACACTGCGCTCAGAAATGAGCCAAGGCTACCTTTTCTGCATCTGTAAGCAAAGTCTCCTTAACAATATTCCCACTGTTACTACTGTTATTTAAAGTAGCATTTTTGCTGGCAGAAAGTGTCTCACACATACAATTTTGGACATATCAAATGTTTTACTATTGAACCTACCCCACAGGTTATATATTTTCCAAAATCAAAAATCCTGCATTGTTCCAAACACCGATCAAACCAACATAACTAGGACACTTCTCCTTTATCTATTTCATTCCCCTTTCTGTTCAAGACAGCCATGACCACTTCCTTTCCTCCCCACTAAAACTGAAGTATGAAGTCCCAATTAATTTTTTCAGCTATTCTCACTGCAGGTGAGTAAGGCACACTTTTTGCTGCTAGGGAGTAAAAAAAACCAAGACCTGTATGAGACAATTTTGCTTTAATTAAGTGAAAGAAGTACTGTGTTGTTACAATCTAGCAAAATGTTAGAGTCAGTTTTTTTTCATGAGGCAAAAGGGAGGCCACATTATCCCACCTCATCTTCATTGCATGGATGCTTGGGTACTCGGTGGCCCTCAGAGAGAAACGTTTTTCCCCTAAGAGCTGNCTGAGGAAAGATGCACCTACTGATGCTTGCAGGGAGCATGTGAATTGGACCTTCCTCTCTGGCAGTTCCTCAGCCAGCTCTGCTCTACTGAAGCTCTAACAGGCATGACTGCATCAATCCCAGCACCTACAACAATCAAAGCATGGAAAAACGGGACAGATGCCAACCTGCCAATGCATTTAGTTCAGTTACAGCCCTGCTCATCCCTATACACTTTATTTCAATGCTGATGCTTTTAACACTACAGATTTAAAGGAGGCGGCTCTGGGCCTCAGACATGGACTGAAGTTCCTTTCTTGAATAGCCCCCTCCAAAGACAATAATTCCAAGTAATTTTAAAGCCCTCATTTAAATATAACAAAAATTATTGACAGTGTCTTTTCCATCTCTTCAAAGCATAAAATAAAAATGAGGAAAGAAAAACAGAGTCTTTGGCAGACCTCTGGTTATCTACCTTATTGTCTCTGATATTATTGCACACACAGACAGAGGATGGCATATGAAAAATGAAGGCATTCTATGGCAGCCTAACACTCTCTACTGAAAGATATCTTCATGCACAGTACATTGCAGACTTTAGTACCTAGCCTGGAGAGCAGCTGCATATTCTAGTGGCTGCAAGGAAAACCTGTAGCAATTTGTTTTCAACATCAGGTCTTTTTGAGGACAGGTGAAATGCAGGTATTTCAGTGACTGTTTTGCTAGACTATGAACAAACTATTAAATAATGAATAATTTTAAATAAAATATTTTGCTACATGTCTAACAAACCACCAATGCACTTTTAATAAACATCAAAACTACCAGGTTTAACTAACAGTTAAATGGTAATAATACATCTCTATTTTGATAACAGAATACAAACTATAACCCCAAAAACTGATCAGCTCAAAAGCAGAGGTCTCATCAGATATAAATAACCATATTGGCAATCGTCAATCTTCTTTTCCACCAATTTTCATCATGTTTATATTTGCTGCAGTAACTTTTTGAATGAAGACATAGAAAATTAATTAATATTCCAAAGCGGGGGTTGGTTTGTTTTGTGACAGAGTATATAATGTCCTTGGACAATCCAAGGAATCTGTATCATTTCAGTTCATATGATCAGTGGAAAATTCTGATAAGCAATGGCAGCATTCAATATAATTTATTTTCACTTCATTTCTGACACATTTGCAAAATCAATCATATTTTAATTAGTTTGAATATAAAATATACTCACTGACTTAAAAGGTAAATAGTAGGAACTCCAGTTTATCTCAGTATTAATTAAAGCATTACTGATTTGGCTGCCAGTTTATGTCTAGATTTACCCTCTTGTCAATTTTTTTTTTTACAAAATCTACTCAGTCATAATTACAGCCTAATAGGAAAGTAGTTCAATTTTTTAAAAAGTTATTACATAAATAAATAGAAATTGTATATTCCATTTCAAAAGGAGATTCAGTACCTCTAGGAGAAAGCAATAAATTCTTATTACCTTTTTCTTGTTCCTTCACCATGGCTTTTAATAGCCTAATCAGCAAAATTAGACAAGTTAAAATAAATGTAATGGTCATCTGGAATTTTAAAGGCATATCCCTTACTGAATTAATTACTGGATTATTTAGAAAATTGGTGAATTCCTTATTCTTCCTGTCATTTTAAACTACATTTATTGTGTATACTAGTTTTCTGTAGTAATATTTGCATATTAAACTATGCTTTACTCTGTGGGAAGCTGATTTGCGAATTAGATAATCATACCCTTTATTAAAAAGGTGTTTTGAGTAAAGCTTTTGAAATATATTTCAAAATAACCCTAACTGCATTCCAACCCACAGGTGAATCATGGGTACTGGATGTATTAATTATGCTCAGTTTCATTTTCTAGAGAATTTCTATTTACACACTCCAACGAAAGGAAGAGGTTGAGACACAAAACTCAGTGCTGTTGCCATTACTCTGACAATCACACAGTGCTAACAAGCCACTGAAATGTACAACCTGCTCATATCATATGTTGGATATAATCTTGTGAATGTAAGCTGAACTTCTGCCTCTCATACATATTAGTACAAGACTAAAGGATAATAAATTGCATCAGCACGCAGAATTCTGTCTCTAAGAATAAGCAGCTTCACCTCAGCTTTACTTGTCTTCCTACATATTTGCAAGTTTCTTAATTATTTTCCTAAGCTCACAGTTATTTTTGTTCTTCTTCTAAGCCAATTCCCAATTAAATGGACTTGCAGGTATTCCATTTCTAACCTTATACTGAATATTCTACAGCAGTGCCTAATCAATCACCTAATTAAGCAGCCTGATGTCAAAATATGAGATGTGACTGTTCATAACTTTTTTTTTAATGCTACCACATTTGCTAGATGCCTAACTTCGAGAATCCAAGTAGGAGGACTCAGAAAATTCATTTTAGTAGAGAATTTAAGCAAAACATCTGTAGTCCTATTTGTGGGAGTAGCCTGAAAGAAACTGAACTCATCAGCTATTTTCAAGTTACATTTCAATTCATACATCTCTATCTTTCTGGCAGCCCTTTCTATTTAAATGAGATTCTGTCTGGTGACAGTGATGAAACACACTCAATATTACCAAGGAAAAACTTCTGTTTCCAAGACTCTACATAGAAGGCTTAGCTTTCCTTGTTTTCAAGCTTGTCATTGATACAATGGATCCAGAACAGAAATATATGGGTCTGACAACCCAAGTCTCGACAGCCAAACAGAATGAACCATATTCATCAAATCCCAAAGCAGAAAAGACAGAGAATTAATTATAAGCCTTTCAGTTTCAGTTCTGTAGAGAGGAGTGTGAAGTAACACTGACCTCTCCCTAGAACTCCTCCAGGAGCAGTGTCAAGCTCCCATGTGTTTACCATGAGCAGACTGTGAAGGTTGCCTGGACACCTCCTACAGAAAGTTTGCTATCAGCTGCTTCTGACTATTTC
>WBNO01029778.1:0-116331 GCA_013400575.1 Peucedramus taeniatus
TTGAAAAAATCAGGGCGACATAAGTAAATGACATTCTGGCATAAAAAGTATAAGAGACAGGTAGGAGAACTCACAGCATCCCCTGGATACTGGATTTCTCACCTTTCTGGGAAGAAAAGCATCTGCCAAGGCCATGAATGCCTCAGGGCAGCACATTGGTAAGGCACTGGAAAAGTTAGCAGTGACAAACAAATCAAAAATTGAACAAGATCAACATCCCCTTCAATTTCTCATGTGGAAGTGGGCCTTCCTGCAGATTTGGACCTGTCTTGGACACAGCAGAAAGAATAGAGATCCTTAAATTTTCTTTTAAACAAGTGAAAAATGCAGCAATATTTGGACCTGGTTTTATCTCTCCATGCTTGCATTCCCTATCTTTGAGCTGAACAAAGTTTGCAGCTGGTACACTGCCAGTGTTTATTTTAGAAAGATTATATCCCTTTGTCAGGAGCTTAGTGGACTGTTAGCTGGTCACACAATTTAATGGTTTATATTTTTAAAAAAGTAGAAAAAGAAAGAGACGTGTGTTTCCTTCTAAAAGTTTATTTTTTCCTATCAGGAATAAGTGAAAGACAGAGCAAAACAAATTTGGACCACTTCAGAAATGTTCCTTTGCTTTGTTTTTTCCATTACTTTTGTAATGTAGCCAACATACTATTTTTAAGACTTTAACAGCACTCTATCATATTTAAAGACAAGCAAATAACAGCTGAAGTTGGTCAATGGAGGTTTAGATGTTAAAAGGAGAAATAGTTGTGTGCTATATGTGGAAGCAGTGTCCCTTATTTTAAAACACACAGAACCCTTTGGATCAGAGATGCCAGATGCAAGCCCAGGTGGCAGTGAACTTGAAAGCTTATTCTCATTGATAGCTTTGCCAGTACCACAGGGATCTTAAGTAGCATAGATCACATTAAAGGCCTTGCTGAATTGCAGTGTCTGTTCCAGCTCCCAGGGACATCATTCTATTCAGTGAAAAGAGAAGATCTAAGCCAACTTCATTCAAGTTGTGTTGCTATTTTCAGATGTGGGGGTGACACACTTACACTGTGATGCAAGTTGGAGAACTAAGCAGTACCTTTATACAGGTGAATAAATTATTCAGGATCCCAAGCAGTGCTCAGATATCAATTTTCTTTACTAAAAAATTGCAGAACAGAGATATAGACAGTCAAAAAGTAATAATGAATATGCTGCAGGCCTATTTTTATAGAGGGTCACATTTGCATATAATATTTCTATATTTTTTCAAGTAGTAGTCCAAACAAGAAAGGACAGAATTGACTAGAGACATCACAATAAAATATTCAACTCCTGTAAGATTCGTCACTTAGACAGTGTTCCTGTGTGAGGTTAATGAAGGTTTTCCAAGACAGTAAACATGGATTTCTACATCTGGAATTTGACAGCATTTGGAGTGTAAGAAAAGAGCTGACTTTGAAAGAAGGATGAAAACAAAACTTATTTCCTGTTTTTAAATCTGCTTTATACAGCACCTTCATATTACAGTCCCCACCACAGAAATTCCCAAAAACCTGTTGTGTTGAATTTTACTGTCCTACTTTGTTTAAGCTGTTTGTATTTACCTTTGAACACTGAGATTGTAAATGCATGTGAAGAGTCATACACATTATTTACACAAAAAGTTATTTAACAGTAATAAATAGAAGAGTACCTTTTAGAATGAAAAGGACAAGATGACTTTGATTTTCTCTTTTCTTGTGTGGGTTCTAATTTTGTGGAAACAATTTTGTTCCTGCAATTTAGGTTACTTTAAGATGTTTGACAAATCATAAGGCATGTTGACTAAGTCAGTTAAACTGCAGGCAGAAATAATTGTGGGCAGGAGTGGCAACAGTTGCCCCTGAAAGAAGAAAGTAAAAAAAAAAAAAAGTGGTTTACTTGGAAAGTTTTAAAACTCCTGGTGCTTTTCTCATGTCTTTAGAATATTTTGACAACCTTAAAGGTATTCCTATTATTTGGAACAAGATTTATTTGAAGAAAAAAATATGATTTTTCTTTATGAGAAATTAATTAAACCATGTGGAAATGTCTTCTAATTATTCAACCTAAAAAGAGCCAAATCCCAATCTTTTTTTTGTAGCTACTGGGGTTCGGCCACTAGTGTCCTTTCAGAAGGTTTTTAAAGTGCTCTTGTAAACTGAAAGGAAGTTCTATTAAGCCCTCTGAATCTCAAAAGAACCTGAGAGCACTGAGTGCTCACTACAGTGTTATCCCTCATAAAGCCAATGACATTTGGCTACTGGCTGGGGATGTGCAGGGTAGCACAGAGACCAATACTGACTCCTGCTCTCTTTGATATTGTGGTCAGTGATTTGGTTAATAATAGGAGTGACAAATTTTAGAGACAATTTAGTAACTGGGGGGAAAGTTGTTCAAAAACATGTCTGAACTTCCACTCTGTATGACATGAATGGACATGGAGACTGGGCCAACAGGAGCCTTGTGAGGTTCATTAAGGAGGTTCTCCCACTTTTGCACCTGGGGCAGGATAATTCCACACAACAGAACAGGCATCCTGTTGTGGATCCTGGACAGGGGAGATAGAATCATAGAATGGCGCGGACACTATATTGAATACAAGGCAACAAAAGTGCATTCTCATTCCATAACACTAACTTCCTACAGAACTGCATTAGAAAAAGGAAGAAGACTGAAAGAAGTTATCATCCTGTTCTGCTTCCGTTAAGGATGGGTGTGGAGAAACTGGAGAGGGTCTACTGGAAGGTACTGTGTAGGGAATCTTGACCATGAGAAAAGAGGATGAGGAAGCTTAGGTCACGTATTCTGGTGACAAGAGGGACTAAGATCCTCCTAATAACAACCTACATCTACTTGAAAGGAATGACTCAGATGATGAAGTGGCAGATGCAACAACAAAACCAAAACCATACGCTGCTGTTTATGACAGTCAGATTGAATTTCAGGAAAAACTTCACCATGAGTGTGGTGTGGCACTTTGAGTTAGAAGAACCAGGATCTCTATCCCGGAGGGTTACCAAGATGCACCTGAACAAAGTCATGACTGACAGTGTTCATGGGATTTCTACTTCAAGGGCAAGGTTAGACTAGATGACTTGCAGAGGTCCTTTTTAACCAACATGATTATGTAAAAACAGATGTTTTACTGTTATATAGGAAGAGTTGCATTATAATAGCTCTAAAAAGCTTTAACTACTAATGTTGAGCTATACGTATTCAAATACCATAACAATTGGAAAATATAATTTAAATATTTATTAAAATCCATACATAGAGTAGAAGCTATAATTTTTGATACTTGTCCAAGAAATGTTTGCCCACTATTTGGTGACTGTGCATTTTCAAGAAGTGAATGAAATAAAGCATTTCTGGCAATGTTCTTCTGAAAATTTTTCAGCAAGGCTTCAAGAACATATTTTTGTAATGCCACTTTTAGGCTTGGTTTCTGCTTGAGGCTTGATTGTTTTATAAATGACAGCTTGACAGAGATGCATAGCTACTAGTGTTTTTGAAAGCTTCATTTAGTTCTCATTATATACTGGGTGCATCACTTTGGTTTTATTGGAGTTTTCAGGAAAGGGCTACACCATCATTCTTTAATTCTAAATAGAAATGGAAAGCTGTAAATCTCTATATGGAATGACAGCTTACAAAAGGTGTTCACTTCAATTCACTTGGCAAACACACATTTCAAATTTGAAAAAGTAAGAGAAGCAGCAGGTCAAACCACTAGCAGTTTTGATGATTTTTCATCCTGGAGAGGTAGACAGAGAGGTTTTAATCCCTAATGAAATCCTTTAGCACACTTGCGCAGCTTTATTACCATAAGTTTGTATGGGTAGCCTCAATAGGAAAATCTTATTTAAGCTCATATAATTTCATGTAGAAAGAAATAAAGCCCATTCCTTTCACAACTGGTACATAATATGAAATGCAAATAGAACGGCAAAAAAATCCCATTGCTCCTCTGACCTAAGCCCATTGGTTGTAATTTGTAGGCTTGAAAGGTTACTTCAATTGGAGTAAGAAAATTGCAGACATCAGTCAAAGATACAATTTCATGTAACTTTATTTATTTAAATAAAATACACAAAGTTCTTTTCCCCAAACACAACTTGAATAGAGGCAAGCAGCTCTACAGCTCTTAATTATCCACATCTGCATCTCAAACTCTTACCTAGACAAAAAGCCCTGTCTCTTTGCATCCTTCCGGACCATTTGCAGATTTCCATGTCCAGTGTCTGCATATCCCCCATTTTCAGCTGACAAACAAATCCCTCCCTAACAGAGACAAAGTTTCATTGCCGTGCCTGACAGTCCCTCAGATATCCTATTTCCCTTCTGCTACCACCAGATGCTTTCATGGCATAAAGCAGCTTCATTATTTCTTTTTTTTTTTTAACCTTTAATGAGTGTATTGGCATATTGGAAGAGGCTGCCCAGGGTAATGTTTAAGTCACCATCCCTGGAGGTATTTCAGAGATGTGCAGATGTGACGCTTAGAGACATTGTTTAGGGATGGGCTTGGCAGTGCTGAATTAATGTATGGATTCAATGATTGTATAGCTCTTTTCTAACCTAAACAGTTCTCTGTTTCTATGTAATTGTCTCTTCTAAACCAGAATACCTATCATCATTTATTGCTGTTACTACTATTGCCCTTTAATTTTGATCAACTTTCTGATAATACTTTATTTTGATCTCCTGGTGTAAGATTCTTTTTGTTGTAAATACTAATTTACTTCATATCATGCCTTAGATTTAAGAACTCTGCTGAGAAAAAATATAAGCTGGAGTGTCCAAAGTTGGAAACTTGGTTTTATAGAAGTGGCAAAACAATCTCAGAAACAATTATTCTTTTTTTGGATGTGAACAATCCTCAGTTAACTAAATAGACTTCAGCAGCACAGCTTTTTTAATACAATACATGCACATCCAAAGAAATCACTAAAATTAATTCTAAGATTTTGATTTCTATTGTTCAGATCCCTTAAGCTGTTTTGTTAGCAGTAGAGAGCACGGAAAGCTAACAGGTAGTTATTAACTAAAAACAAAGTCCTAACTTTAGGACCTATTTAGAGTAGTGATTGATTGTGCTTGGAAGGAGCATAAGAGGAAAGAAAAAAACTCATCCTTTAATCATATAGTGAAGAAAAATTAAAGTGGTTCTTCCTCCATGCTTAGACCAAGACCAAAGGGAACACTGAACCCTAGCTTAGACCTTTGTCATCTCTCTTTTCTAGAATAACTGGAAACCATCACATTGTTCATTAATCTGATCATCTTATTTGAATTCCTCAAAGTCAAGTTAGTTAATGGCATGAAGAAGTTTATGTCAACTGGAAATTTATAAATATTTGTGGGATTTGGCAATCTCTGTAAATTTCATAATACATAAATCGACTGAAGCGCGTCTAGGAAAATTCAAAAATGCTAGTTCACAGAGATTCATGTAAATATCTCATTGTAAAATGTAGCTTTTCTACATAGAATAAAAAATTATAGAATTTCTTTTGATTTTTTTTAAGGAACCATTAGAAAAAGAAAATAAAACTTATCAAAAGAGGAAATTCAGATGATAGTTCAATCAAAAAAGAAGTCTAAAATATCTTCATAAATTAGTCTTGACAGACCTAAAACAGGCCCTGAAATGAAGAAATAATAAAACATGATATAATTCCTTTTATCTCTCTCTATTCTTGTAATAGTTCCATTGTTTTAAATTACCTATATCATAGAATCATAGGATCAGAATCCTAGAATCATAGAATCATAGAATGGCCTGAGTTTGAAAGGACCTTAAAAATCATCTACTTTCAACTCCGTTGCCATGGGCAGGGACAACTTCCACTAGACTCAATGTCCCGTCCAATCTGGCCTTGAACACTTCCAGAGATGAGTTATCCATAGCTTCTCTGGGCAGCCTGTTCCAGTACCTCTCCACTCTCCCAGTAAAGAATTTCTTTCATTTATCTAACATAAATTTCCCTTCTTTCAGTTTGAACCTTTTACTCCTTATCCTGTCACTACAGCACCTGATGAAGAATACCTCTCCTGCTTCCTTCTATGCCCCTTTTAGATGTTGGAAGCTGGCTATGAGGTCTTTCTGTTTTCCTGACTGATTTTTCTTTTCAGAGGAAATCAGACTTAAGGCTTCATTTAGTTGGTTAATTTGTTTGCTACACTCAAATCTGACTGCTACTCATCAATACATTGTAAAGTTACTGGGCAGAACTAACCTTTAAATCCCTGCCCTTATTTACTGCAATTCTAAAAATTGAGAGCTGGATAATAGAAATCTGGTCTTCTCCCCTGAATTAGCTTTATATATTGAAGAGGAGGAAGACAAGCTTATAGTCGAAAGCAAGAGAAAATGAGGCAGTACAAGTTCTGCTCACAGAACATCACCTTCCCATGCTAAAGCTGCAAGAATGCAAATCATTGATTTTCAAGAAACTAAAAATATAAATCTGGTAACATCAAGGTGTAAACCAGGGGAAGACCTTCTACCAAGTTGCTTTGGCGCAGTAACTTCAAGGGCTCTGTTTCATAAGATCATTTTGACAAATTCTTCCATTAACTGCGTCCAGAAGTCTCAAGATTGCTGTCCAATATACTTTTTGAATTTAGAAATAATAACTAAACTAGGCCCATTTACAGCCTAGAGATTACACCCAGAGAACCGACAGTTAATTTTTGGATGTATTATGATATTCAGGAGCCTTTTGGGCTCAGAGCCTCTGACCTGCACTTTTTTTTAATTGAAAAAATGCAAATGTTTTGTTAGGATTTTTCATGGAATTTTCCCTAAGCAATTATTGACAGGCAATATCACATTAGTAATATCAGTGTTCTCCCAGAAGAGCACACAAGAGAGAAGAAAATATCTGCTCACCATTTTCTTTTATTGTTGACCTTGTACAGTGGCAATAGTAAAGCTTTCTTCCAAGACATTTATTTCTGCTTCCTCAAGATTATTAGTCTTTCCCAGTCCATGACTTATAGTCATTAAAAATAGCTGCCAATATACCAACTCCCTCAACACACTCCTCTAGGATTAACAGCTTCACAGAAAAGTAAAAGACAAAAACCCACCCAATAAAAAACAACCCTCCATCCCTTAATTTCACCAAGCATTTGACTGTTTTTCATCCTAAAAGACATATAGCAAGGCATATTTGAAATGAAACAAATCCCACAGAATTCATAGAGGAGCTCCTATTCCTCAGTGAGGCAGCCTGTCAACCCAGACTGGAAAAAATAGTTGTTAGCTTTTGAATTCTATACACCAAAGAAGGACCAGCAGTGCTGGTGTTTTCTCTGTCTTGATGGATTAACTCTTCCTTTACCAGAAAGGATATAGATCTAGAGCTGAAAATTTTTTAAAAGTTGCTCATTCAGAGATTTCTAAGATTCCTTCAACTACATCTTCCTTGAATTTAGGCAGAAAGTTGAGCTAATTTCATAAAGACAGAATCTTCTTAATCCTCAATTTTTATCTACACATACATGTCTAGTGACCTAAAGTATGCCAGCTAAGTGCCAATACTATATTTTGGCTTTACCTTGTTATGCTGCACTTCAGGGGGAAAATGCATTATCAAACTCCCTTCCCCTGGGAAGGCAAATTCAACCATAGGCCAAGATAAATACAGTTTTCAGTGTTCATAAACAAGCAGTTTTCCGCTGCACCTGAGACAGAATCCACTGTGATAAAATTGGTTGTGACAGTCTAATTTAGTAACCCTGGGATGCTTGTTTATATCTTGTTCATGTGAAATATTTCACTAAGCCCACTATTGATTTACTTACAATTACATTCTAACTGTATCACTTCTCGTATGTTTTTCCCCAAATATTTAAGACTCAGATGGCAGAAGGCAACTAAGCATTACAAAGCTATCAAGTCTCCTTTCCATGAGAGTAACATGAAAGTAACAAAGGCCTTTGGTTTTGTAACACCTTCCTTTCATAAATGGAAAACTATTTTATGTTATTTGAAATCAGTGAATGGACATCAGTTCAAAAGCAACTTTAGTCCATGTTAGAACACATTCCAAGAGAAAAAGTGCCATTAATTTCCATCATAGAATAATATCATCATTAAGGTTGGAAAAGACCTCCAAGATCATTGAGTTCAACCTCTGAATGAACAGCACCTTGACAATTAACCACAGCACTGAGTACCATGCCCAGTCATTTCTTGAACACCTCCAGGGATAGTGATTTCACCACTCCCCTGGGCAGCCCATTCCAATGTTTAACAATCTGTTCAGTAAAGAATGAACTCCTAGTATCCAATTTAAACATTTCCTTGTGCAACTTGGAACTATGTCCTCTTGTCCTGGCACTGCCTGCCAGTGAGAAGACACAGACTCCACCTGGCTACAACCTCCTTTCAGGCAGTAGCAGAGAAAGAGAAAGTCACCCCTCAGCCTTCTTTTCTGCAGGCCAAACACCTCCAGCTCCTTCAGCCACTCTTCATATGACACCCTCTAGATACTTCACAGATCTGTTGCTCTTCTCTGGACATGCTCCGGCACTTCAAAGTTTTTTTCCAAGTGAGGGGCCCAAGACTGGATGCAGCACTCTAGGTGTGCCCTCATCAGAGCCAAGTACAGGGGAGCAAACACTTGGCTGGCCCTGCATACACCTATGTTTAAAAATAACATTTTGCAATTACTTACTTGAATTTTCATTTAAAAAAATATATTTTCTAGTCAGAATAAACTAGATGTGTACTAAGGTGATAAAACAAGTGTCAGAATAAATAGAAATATTGAAATCCTCATTCAACTCTTACACATATGCAAATGTCATAAGGTCTATTTGGCAATGATAGAGATGAGATTAGTTGCAACAAACTGATTGACCAAAAAACTTCTGGTAATAGCAACTTTTATTCTTCCTTTTGTCCTAGTGAGTTACAACTATGTGTAATTTATAGGAGCAGGTGATCATAATAGGAGTTACAAAAGCTCACAAGCTAAATATGAATGAGATTGAGGAAGAACTAAATTCAGACCTGGAGCCTTTTTCTAACACTGAAAGCTTTTGCCTACTCTTTATACTGGACAAACAAATTTTCATGTTGTTATTCGGAGAGTTGCTTCCCATAATTTAGTTAACAAAAGAAAGTTTGCTTTAGGAAACTATCAAAGATCAAACCAACAAAAAAACCCAAAAAACAACCACATCTTGCAAGGTCCAGATGAACTTCTAGTTGAAACCATCATCATATCCAACCTTTTAAATCAGGGGCAGACTGCCCCAGCATCCTCCACTATGGAACAGAGTCAGATCCAGACTGCAGCTCTGTTCAGTTAACCTCTGAATCACCCTTGGCAAAAGCCTCTCACTCACTCTCTCTACCTACTGTGTAAACAAGTTACAGGGGCTATGCTCCCACCTTAGGCATCTCATGCTGCTAGCACAAGACAAAGAAACTTGAGTGCTTTTGCTCAGCCTCTTTTCGTTCTTCTTTTATATATGTGCATGAACCACACATATAATTTGGAAGAATTAAATCACAAAAATATAGTACCAAACCACAGCTGTCCTGCACCACAATTCACAACATGTTAATTAGCATATTGGTCTCAATACAGAGCTTTATTGCATTAAATTCTCTGACATGGGAAGAGTAAATCTATTTAAAATTCCTATATTATTATGCAATTCAGTACTGTGTTGCATTTTTCAAAAACAGGAAGTGTCTTTAGAGCACATTTGTGTTAATTCAAGTTCTGCAGCAGGGTTTTTTGGGAGGAGTGGGTTGGTTTGTTTTCGTTTTGGGGCTTTTTTTTTTTTTTTTTTGCTTTGTTTCTTAGATTGCTTCCACTGGCATAAATAGTTTAAAATCCCTTTGGGGGCCAGAGACTTATGCAGTAATTAGGGGCTTGCATATTACTATGTGAAAAATACAACACTGAAGCTTAAAGTCCAAGACACTGAGTCAAACCTTGTGCTAGCGTTATTTACTGTTTTCTATAGAAATGTTGCTGTTAAGAGCAAGACTGAATGCTCCTATGTGATTTGTATAACTTTCCTCAAAGCCATTCAAAAATTGTTTCTCCAAACTTATCAATTAACAGCAAGTTAACAGTCTCCCACTGATGCTATCTTATAAAATATTCCAAAGATTTTATCCCTGCATCCCAAGCAAAAGTTCATCCTTGGTAACACATAGTGGAAGATGTTATTTGCTGTGGCTGTGCTAGTGAAAGTGGAAGCTGTGACACATAGAAGGAAGATTCATTTGTCTATTTTTTTTTTTTTTTTTTAATACGTATATTAAGATTCCCTACACTTTCTGGGAATGTGTCGTGGAATAGGAGGTAAGAGTCCTGAAACAGGTTTATGATGGTCTGTTACAGAACGAAGGACAGCAAAGCAAACCCAAACTACTCCCACACATCCTGCTGTTGATTCCACAGGGAAACAGAACTGTGCAACAAAGAGCATCTGCTAACCCTGAGCAGCAGGCCAGATAGAGAGAGAGTCTTGTCATTATTTATTTAAAATGAAACACGAAAATGTCATTGATGCAAACTTTGTTTTGGTAAAATGCTTAAGAAAGTGACAGTTTTGTGTGACTTTGGTCTAATCAAACCATGCATAGAAAAGTCAGCATTGCATAAGCTTTCACAAGTGTTTAACAAAAAGGACATGTGAACACCAAGAAGAATGAAGAATTGTCAAGCAAGCACAAGGCAGTATTTTGCAAGACTAATGGTCTGAAAGCACTGGTGAAAACGTAGACTGAACATTTGCAAACTTTTCTTACTGGCAAAATCTTGAGTTTGCTTATCCTAAAAGTCTAAAATGATCTTACAGTTCTCTGTTATTAATTAAAGGTCATTAAAACATGATTTTTCCTTCCAACATAGATGAATAAAGCATACTTTAAAGAATTAATAGATAAAACCTCTCATATTCAATTCTAAACATTTATTCCTGATTTGTGACTCTGACATAGGACATACACTGACACATATGCATACTTTGCCTTTTTGTCTCATTGCCTCACAAGAATCCTGCCCCTTCCCAATTTGAAAGCATGCTGTGATGTCTCAATGAGGTGTGTATTGTTTCTGAAGAATGCTATATTAACATGCTCATCTTCAGGAATACTAACCAGCTGAAGTGTGCTCTGTAGATTAAAGCACAGCATGCAGATTGCTTCCACCTTGTAAAAGGCTATGGGGGACACCTTAGGATACTATTATATGGACTAAACCCTTGTCTAGGGTAGGATAAAAGTGCATTTTGAAAACATATGCCTGACAAATTGCAGCTATGTCAACAATAGCTAGTAAAATGCTAATGTCTAAGACAGCAGCTAAGGACCGTGAGATTTATGTTACCTTTTTTGTTATGTGAATGCTATCCTTTTGTAGGAAATTTAATTAAAACACTATTTGGGGAATTAGGCGATGGCTTTTCTTTGTTTCAGTTCTTTGCTTATGATTATAGCTGTTCAACATTTCAAGTGATGCAGAACGAATGTTAATGGTAAATTGCTGGAGTGTGATAATTGATTTCTTTATTAATAAAGGAGATTTAATGCTCCACAAAAAGCTTTCTCTAGCTCACCATTAGAAATTTTGCCATAAGAGTCATCTACAAAGTACAGTTCTTCACCTTGAAGGCTGTTTATTCCTCTTACTAAGCATAACTGCCTTTGCACAACTGCTCATCATATGTGGGGTGAGATATTTTGGATGCACTAAGTACTTAACACTAACATTAACTTGGAATTGTGCTCAGCACTTCTAAGAGCCAGTTCTGTGGAGAATGACTCTCTCCTGCCATTAAACCTTTGGATGATTAGAGCACAAGGAGACCCACAGAAGAAGAAGAAAAGCGGGGGCAGGTGTGTCTCAGCGTGCATGTGGGTGCAGTGAGGCCGCATGACGGGTTTGGCGCAGACAGGGAGCGCGGCACGCGGCAGCGCCGGAGCCCCGGCCGTGCTCACACCATCACCAGCCATCAGCCACTGGCCACTGAAGGGGTGCAACCCACACAGATTAACAAGCTGTCCTACCCTGTTCTAAGATCTTATTAAGGATGTATATCTCACACATATAAAAGATCACATATTTGGTGAAAACATAAAAGAGGTAACAAGCACCTACAGAAAAAGCACAGTCACAATCTGCAAAAGAAATGGAGGGTTTGCTCCATCACGACCTCTCAGTCTGCCCTTTCACAGGATTATCCACTGCATCTTACCTTCACTGGATAAAACCACCTATTTTCTGATTTATCATTCATCACATTTTTCCTCTGCAGACTCAGCAATTGCATGTACAGCACCACCTTTACTATGTCTTGGAGTAATGCATTAGAAATATAAAGAGCTCTGTTCATGTGTGTGTGTGTTGAAAGGGCAAATTAGTCAGTACTGAAGAGCAAACTTGGAGAAAACACTGTCCTTTTATTCCAGCATAAGAAGTTGTCACACTTTGTGCAGTATCAGGACTGAAAATGTGCCAGTAGAAAAAAAGAGAAAAAAGGTTCCATACTTTTCAATCAAAAAAAGGGAAAAAAAAGACATAGTATTTGAAATTTGCATATTTTCAGATTTCACCAAAGCAATCTTCTTTGTTTAAATGTGTACTTCCAAGATGTTACTGATGTGAGCCAAGCTTTTATTCTGAGAGATGTTATCACTGCCCCAGATGCGCTGTGTGCACACACTCCAAGGCTGTTTGTTTAAATCA
Organism: Peucedramus taeniatus; assembly: GCA_013400575.1. NCBI lineage: Eukaryota > Metazoa > Chordata > Aves > Passeriformes > Fringillidae > Peucedramus > Peucedramus taeniatus. Next base: position 12,729 of record WBNO01029778.1, read on the forward strand.
CCTCCAGCTAACAAGAGGTGATATGAGACTAATCTGGAAAGTGTGTGAAAATTGCTTGAGGGCAATTATGAATGCTATTTAAGCAATAGTTTTTCCAGAATACACTGAAGGACTTCCATAAGGATGCCACAGAGCTACTCCAGAGGCATATGTAGGATGCCAAAATGTTTTTAATATGTGTTACAATATGAAATATTTATTCCCTGCTTACTACTTGTGTGAGAATTATTAGATCTCATTTTAGAATTACTAATGACTCATGTCTAACAGACACAAAAATGTTAAGAACCAAAGCTCCAGCTGTTGCAATTCAGCACATTCTGAATAAATGGAGCCTCAAGTGCCATCTAGTGTAGACCTGACTCTACAGTTCTAGCATGAGTTCACTCCTCTCATGCTACTTAACTCTTTATCAAGTCTAATAAAAAAAGGTGCATTGCTATTTTTGGTTTCTACAGACACATAAAAATATAGTTAGCATTTCAGAAATTTTAATTAAACTCAAATTCAATTATCATTAAATAGAAATTTCAGAAATATGTTGTTTTTAGTTAGCTGTTTAAATTGGGAAGAGAAAATGTCTTTAATACCCATGTATGTTTTCTGTTGGTCAGGTAAAGGAGTTTATAGCACAGGCAGGTACATTAATTTATTTTAATTAAACGCCAAAGATTAACACAAAACTGGAGAGTCTCATTTTTTGTGAGTCTCTGTTCTAGGTACTCAAATGTCCAGTATTCTAAGTGAAAGCAGCAGCCTCTTCTTCCCGGTAGCACTCATTCAGTTCTTTTTCTCTAGCCATGAGGAATTTCTTCTCTTTAAAATCACTTCATAGTTTGTTAAATGTGATAAAAATTGTTCCACATGTTCAAAGAAATAATAAGGAAAGTATTTCTTTCCTTAGTAAAGCAAGAAGTAGAATTAAAAAAAAAAAAAAAAAAGTGTTCCAATAAGTCACCCAAATAATTTCCTTTTAGAAGACCACACAGATAAAATAATAATAGGAAGAACAAAAGAACAAAAGTCAGCTCTGATTGCACTGCATCAGAATTGTGGCCTGGAACTACACATCAAACAAATTCAAGTGTTATCAGTGCCGTTATTCTGTACATAGTACCAGGAATTATTTTTTAAAAAGAGTGGCAGCTTGCTAAACTTCTTTGAGAAAAGACTATTTGATATTTGAGTATTTTACTTATACCATCTGATATTCATAATCTTGTATCCATTGAGAGTAGCCTGGGCACTTTGAACACATTTTACCACTGATACATCTAGAGCTTATAGCTTGCTTTGTCTTCCTTTTACAAATGATATTACAGATAACCTAAATTGTATACATATAGAGATGAATATCTATATATTGATATAGATGAATATAGAGATGAATATCTATATATTGAATGATGAGAATATTTGATAATATTTATTGTTCATTATTTAGTTTCAGCACATACAGACATGTTTTTTCTAGAATAAAAAAATATTTTCCATAAATTTTCCTAGGCATAGAATATACTTCTCCATCAATTAATTTTTTTTCCAAATTAGTGAAGCAGACAGGGAATGAAAGTTGAACAGGAAACAAGGAAAATACTACCAGCTCAGTCTGCATACCAAATTCCAAGACAGCCTATCTTGCCATTTGCATGCATTCATGCCCTTATAAGAAGGCTCTGTTTGACCTTCACCAGACACACGAGCAAGGGAGAAAGCCTACAAGGCAGAAGGAAACACAAGGATCTAACTGTTGATTCCAAGAACCTTATTTCTGCAGACCTTCAAATTTATACAATGTTTTCATATGATTTCTCTTATTTCTTATTATAGAACAAAAATCAAATCAACAATTTAAAATGATAGATTACCATTTGAAGTGCTCCCCAAAATAAAGTAAGAAGTACAGCAGAAGAAATATCTGTTCAAAAGCTATAAAACTGTTTTGCTTTGACCCCCTGGTTCATCAGGCAGTATATGCAGGCGACAAACTCCAGCTCACTTCAGGAAGAGTGCTGTACTTGGAAATGTAGCAGAGCACAGCACTCTTTTTTTTTTTTTTTTTTTAATTAGATTTCTTCCCTTTTTATTAGTTAAATATATATAAAAAATCATAAATTCTTCTAGATTTCTTATTGGGCCATCATTTCTCACTAGTGATTGAATAGAAAGCTATAACTCAACCAACTTTGTGGCCAAAAGTAGAATCTAATAAAATCAGTAGGATACTGCTGAAGTTTCTAAAGAGAATTGAGATATATTCACAGGTAGAATGATTATGGTACTATAGCATTCTACCAGTAGCCTAGGACTGGATTCTGAAACAAAACTACAAATTCATGCCACATACAAAGTCGACTGATACTCTTTTTTGGCTACTGATGCTTTCATCATGGGCATAACAAACATTCATCCATAGCCCTATATTTTATACTAGTTAATAAAAATACTATTTATTTCACGTGCCAGAGCAGAAAAAAAAAAACAAGCTTGGCATATGCTCCGTGGTAAGTGTTAACAAATAGGGATTTTCTGCAGCAACCAGATATACTGCATGCAACTTGCTTATAACTCTTCATCTGTCTAAAGCTGCCCTTATTACTTGCAGTGGAGGCAGCTGGCAAATTAAAAATAATAGTGATTTAAAAAAACAGCCAGGGGGTGATATCATTCTTTGTTTTGTTATAAAAATGAAAAAAGGAAAAAAGTTCATTCTACTTAAAACTTTAATTTGGCTCCTGCAAACATGGTCTTTTCTGGTAAAGAGAAAATAAAGCATGGTAAGTTAAAAGTTTCACTGTAATTTTTGCTGTGGCTTCTTTACTGGCATTTCCATGCCTGATTTAGAGAGCTAATACTTTAAAATCATCTACTTATTAATACTCCCCCCTTTACACAGCTCCTGAAGTGCTCTACCATCATGTCACATAAAACTCTCATAGCCTATGGAATGAGGAGGCATGGCAGCTTTCTGCAAGTCAAGGAACTTAATTTTCACCTTATTTAAGTGAAGTTATACATTTCTTCCCTGATCTATTTCTATAACTGAAGGTGTCCAAATGCTATTTGACTCTTTTTGTTTTATGTGGATGGTTAAAATTAATACAAATAGCTTAATTATCATCAATACAAATTGTATAATATTTTAATATGCATATACATATCTATCTATATGTGCTTTTCACCAGCTAGAGATTAATGATGTTTTCTGAGCTACATAAGAAAGCACAATATGTACTTTATTCTGTGCAGAACGTCCTTTCCTTTTAAAGTAGGCCCAAGAGTCTTGCTGGATTTCCCATCTCTGTGCACTCTGTTATTACAAAGACTTATGAATTGATCATTTCTTCTTGAATCACCCGTACATACCATCTCTTATTACAGCAGCAGTGGATGTTTTTTATGCTTAAGGCTCATTACAATGTGCTGCTTGTCCTCACACCATTCCTCTTCATTATGCTGTCTTGTATGCACACTGCTATTCGCTAATATTAATATTCCACTCCAGAACTCGAAACTGATAGAGTAAAATCGTCATCACTGGGACACATTGCCAAACAGAACAAGCAGATGTCCCTATGAAGAGTAGAGTTTATTTAAAAATAAAATCTATAATGGCTAAAGGGGAAATTAAAACAAAATAAACACAAATAAACAGACAAAAATTACCCTGTACTGAAAGAATATAACTGCACTCCCAGCCAAAACCATTGCAGACACAACCTAGTCAGCTTCAGTGGAATTGCAACTAATTGCAACAAGGATAAATTTCAAATATTGTCTATATTTCAACATTTAGTCTTTATTCAAAATGTCAGAATTAAGAGGTCAGAACACAAAAATTATCATCTATTTATCATCTGGGTAAATTCTACACGTTGTCATTATTTAGCCTTCTTTACATTGTTTGGGTGTTCTATTTGGTATTAGGCTCTGAGGGTTTTTAAGGGGAAGGAGAGGCATTGTGTTTAGTTTTGGGTTTTTAATTGGCTTTTATGTGTGTGGTTAAAACTATCCCAGCTCAGAGTTTATTGTGCTTGTGAGTGTCAAATTAAATTGGTTCTGAAAAAAAAATGGGATCTGAAAAATTCAATGTAAATATTCAAGAGCATCCATATAATTCAAAGTTTTACAGAAATGCACGATAAGCTGAGTTAGAAGGGACCCACAAAGATCACTGAGTCCAACTCCTGGCCCCACAAAGGGTACCCCAGGAGCCACAGCACCTACCTGAGAACATTGACCAAATGCTTTTTAGACTCTGGCTGGTGCTGTGACCACTCCCTTGGGAAGCCTGTTCTGATGTCTGACCACCCTCTGGGTGAAAAATATCCAATCCAAACTTACCCTGGCACAAATTCAGGCAATTCCCTCAGGTCCTGTCACTGGTCACCACAGAGAAGAGATCAATGTCTGCTCCTCCTCTTCCCTTCAGGATTTGTATTTTTGCCTTACAAGGTCATTGAGTTCATATCTTCTTGAGATTTCCTACACCATATTGCACTATTTTGTCTTAAAATAAATGTCCACTTGAAGCTGTAGCTACATGCCCCCTTTTCTTCAGGGAGCTACCCAGGAAATTGTAGTCTGATGATGGAAAGGACAAAACAAGAGACATTTTAAATATTATGGTCAGCTTAAACCAACCCTTACACTGAAAATCCACTAAAATGCTGTTTCTGAGTTTCTAAAAATAGATATAATGATTTAAAATGACATCTAAATTTAGAAAGCAGAGAGATGATGGTTTCATTGTCAACATACACGAGTCTGGTGGGACACAGAAAAAAGTGTGGTGAAAACACATTTACAGATACTTTTAAAAATGTATATCTGAATCAAGTTCTAATGTCTGTCTGTCATGTCAGAAGAACACTATGTTGCTTAATTAAACATACGAATTTCAGTTTAAAAAGGATACCAAATTTGCTCATAAAATCAATGATAAACTGCTTTGCAAACATTTGATCAATTCTGCAAACATTTGCTTTGATCATAATGAAAATCACAAAACTCCAGGGGATCTATCTACATTTTCCTAGGAAACATCATATTATACCTCCTGTGCTTTGCAGTTCTGAAGAAATGTTACTTCCCTGTCATCGTGGATATGTGCCAAGAGAAGGAGTTCAGGGAGGTGAGAAGGAGACTCTAACAGAGCAGCTCTAGCAGCACACACAGGCTGCTCTGCCTCGTCATCCTTATCTGCTCTCACACAGAAGAGGAATGAGGTTGGCCTTTTTATCATGCCCAGTGGCCTCGCACTGAGGAATAGCACAGGTCCACAGACAGTGCAGGCTGAAGTGGTTTTCCAGAAGTGCCCATTAGAGAACATGCTGACATTTTTTTGAGATTATGAGAAATGCACAAACTGTGAACGGTAAATGCCGACAGTCATTTTAGAGGAGCTCCTACATTGTCTTAGGAGAGATAAGCAAGGAAGTCTTTGTTTTTATTGTTCCTTGACTTCAAGATTAGTGGTCTTCTAAACTGGCATAGAATACAAATTAAACATTTATTTAACTGGGGAAGAAAAGCAAAACAAAACAAACAAAAAATCCCAACCAATCTTCAAAGATTCTCATCCAGCTTTATGAGACGTTCCACTAATATGTATAAACATATCGTTTGGAAATTTTAGTTCATTTATCAAGGTAACAGATTGTGAATTTTAAGTAGACCATATATCAGCCCAAAATCATTCTAGGAAAATCACATCTTCATTCAGTTTAGGAGTTGCTCCCAAAGTAATTTCTGAGTTTAAGATTCTGTATGAAAAATTATATGCAAATTTTTAGAAGAAAATACATCCATTTTAGCTTTGCTGGGGAAATATTAGGAGTACCATGATGATTAAACTAAATTTGTATTCAAATTTTTTAACTATGAACAGACTAAAAAATCTTGAGAGGTAAATAGTAAGATACATAATAGAGATTTTTTTTCAAAAAATATATCAAATGTATGATACTATTGTCTCACATAGAACAACAGTATTTAAAATATCATTACAGGGTCAAATGCAAAGGGCCACCAAGGATAAGCTGCATGCTAACCTAACCTTAACTCTGCCATTTAGGCAAATTGTTTGTGTTATTAAGTAATAGATTTTAAATGCTACTTGTGACCTAATGCCATTCTCAAAAGTCACTTCATTAGGAAACATAAGATTATTAAGAAACTAATGATGTGTGGATTTGTAACTTAGTTGTGAAGCTGTATTGCTCAGGGGTTTTAACTACATCATTGTCAGCCAGCAAAAGTCAATTAAGTTCAAGTTGAACTTCAGCTTGAACTAGATGGTGCAGTTATTTACACACATGCTTTTTTTATGGGCTGCAGTTTTCATCCGATATAAAATCATTGATAAAATGATTTTATGTGGGACACATTCTTCCCCAAGCCAAGGCAGAGCCAATAAACTTCAGAGCTAAACTTGATTTAGTGGCAAAATTTATTGTCTGACAGTTGGTATAAACTCAGTTAAAATTTACATTGAAGGAAATATGTCACAGAAGGTACAAAACCTCACAAAAACAAAATGTCAACTCACATGAGCAGATGTGTTCAAATTTGCAGAAGAAAGGCAGGAAGAAGCAATGGCAGAGCACTCTGTCTAGATAAATGTCAAGTCCTTGCTGTTATACACAGGAAAGCTTGGAACTGTAAATTGAATGTATGTTGAAGGAAGCAGCCATTCAACAGTGAGAAAACCAGCTGCAGCAGAAAAAACACCCCAGTAAAATTTAAAAATCATCATTATTGCCACTAGAGCACAAAAGGAGCAGTTGTGAGTAGACCGTGGCTGGATGCCAGGCACCCATGAAAGCCTCTCTATCACTCCCCTCCACAGCTGGACAGGGAGAGAAAATACAATGAAGGGTTCATGGGTTGAGATAGACCCGGAGGGATCACTCACAGAATACTGTCACAGGCAAAATAGACTCAAATTAGAGATAGTAATTGAATATGTTAATAACATAATCAGGGCAGGGTAATAAGAAGTAAAATAATATCTTAAAACCACCTTCCCCCCACCCCTTCCTCCTTCCTAGTTATACCTCCTACCCCTGTGTGATGCAGGGAGACAGGAATGGAGGTTTTGGCCAGTTCATGACAAAATGTTCCTGCCACTGCTCAGGGAAAGGAGTCCTTGTCCTGCCCCAGTGTGGGGTTCCTCCCACAGGAGACAGTTCTCCATGAACTTCTCCAATGTGAGTCTATCCCACAGCAATAGTTCTCCACAAACTGCTACAACACAGGACACTCTCCCACACGATACAGTTCTTCAAGGACAGGCTGCTCCAAGATGGGTCCCCCACAGGTTCACAAGTCCTACTGAAAACCAGCTCCCGCATGGGCTCCTCTCTCCACGGGTCTGCAGGTCCCTTCCCAGAGCCTGCTCCAGCACAGGCCTCCCACAGGGTCACAGCCTCCTCTCAGACATCCACCTGCTCCAGCCTGGCTCTCCTCCATGGGCTGCAGATGGACCTCTTCATGCCCATGGTTCTCCATGAGCTGCAGCTGCCTCACCATAGGCTGCAACACAGGTTGCAGGTGGTCTCTGCTCCAGCACATGGAACACTTCCTGCCCCTCCTTCTGCACTGACCTGAGTGTCTGCAGGATGTTCCTTGCACATATTCTCATCCTTCTCTTTGGCCACAATTACATCTGCCCAATAACTTTTTTTTTTCTTTTTCTTAATTATGTTATCATGAAGGTGTTGCCACCATTTCTGATTGGCCAGTGGCAGCTCCACCTTGGAGCCATCTGGCATTCACTCTGCTGGACATGGGGGAAGCTTCTGGCAGCTTCTCACAGAAGCCACCTCTGCTGCCCCCCGCTATCAAAATCTGGCCAAGCAAAACCAATGGTTTCCATCAAAAGATTTCAATCAAATTTGGATTTAAACAGCAGAGTAGTACCCACAGATACCTCTAATACTTAGCAAAGCACCAAAGCAATTTTACCATTTTTTGCAATTTACCTCTGTTTTTGCCATATATGTAGGAAGTTACTAAGGCTGAATTCTGAAGGACAAGAATGACTCATGAATAACATTTGCTTTAAGTATGAAGAAGATATGTCCTGAGCAAGAAACAAAGGAGCAATATAATAATGTTATGTTTTGTGATCCGAGAGGTGCATGGGGAGGCATAGGTAATGAAGAACAAGGACACTTTATTAGATTAATTATACTCTCATGCTGCTGTGTCACTTGGATTACAGGATTCTACTTTGTGCCACCATCAGTCTGAGGTTTGGAGTATGTTCTAGGTTTGTGTAACTGTAAACAATGGAATTTACAAGTCAATTAGCTTCAGAGGAAAGAATTTATAAAACCTGAGCAAGACATATTTTTCTGAGTTATTGCTCTTCTCTTCCAAACACACAGCCTAGGGAAATGATATGCAACACTACTACAGTTAATAAAAGAATATCAACCAGTAATACCAAAGCTGGAAATAAAAATCAGTAATGCCAGAAAGTTCCAAAGCCACAGTTTCTTCCACAGTTTATAGTTAGCATCCTTATCTGTATGTGGAATTCTTGCTTTAGTTTCTGTGTTAACTATTCATTCTCTTAACATCCTCTTGTTTTTTAATAAAGTCAAACAGGTACAGTGCAGACAATTTTTAGAGCCCCTGAAAGGCTAACACTGTTCAGTTTTCAGAAAATTTCACTGCAGACTCTTCAGTAGTCATAATCTTAAAGTTTAAGGTAATTTAAGTAGAACTTATGCAAAGAGTTTTTGAGTAAGGGAGGTTATAATATGAGAAAACTACTACCTGTATTTTGTACACCAATACACAGTAACACTTTACAGCGTTTCCATGAAAGGTGACAATCTACAGGGAAGTTCAGACTGAATTACCCCTTTTGGAAGGAGAAGAAAAATAAGAAAGGATGTGAGAAGTTATGTAGGGAATATCTGGTTTGAGCTTCCTACCCTCCTCAATGTCAGTGCTGCAGGCAGTAAGATGCTGCAATCATGCTCAGCTCTGCTGAAAGAATTGGCAAGAGGGGCAGATCCTCACTGTGCAGTGAGGTGAATCTAGGTAATCTGACATTAGTTCTTCTCTCATCAGAAAAATTTTGCCCATACAAAAAGCAAGAAAGTGAAAAGAAATAAGGGGAAAAAACACAAGACAGTGGGAATAATAGTCAGAATGGAATACTCAGTTGAGAAGAGTGAGTGGGACACTAAATACTCCAACACAGAAATAGCAGAGCATAATTTCCATCACTTTTTATCAATTCCCTCTGGTCACACACGCCATGTTCTTCTTTAATGCAATGAACTGTATATTCACTTTTGGGTCATCTCCCTCTCTGAACTAGTTACCATCCCAAAGACTGAGACAGGATGGCTTCAGAGATAAATTAATGTCATGCAACCACTCCACCTGCAAAGGCAATTTAAACTCCTTCAGGTGCAGCCAAGTAAACTCACACATCTGCAGGTCATGGGGTGGTCAGTCGGGATGCATTTGACTTCAGCTGAGAGAGGCACTCCCTGCTTGGCCAGGCCTCCACATGCAGTGTGCCAGCCCTGATGGAGCCTGTTTGAACTTCCCAGTCAAGAGTTTCACCTCCTGGCTGATTTGGCCAGGATTAAAGGAAAACTTTGTTTGCAAAGGCAACCAAGCCAGCTGTAAACAGCTCTGCTGTAATAATCCTCTTTATAAGAAGAAAAATAGTCTCTAAAAGTAATAAGACAACTAGTAGCATTTGAAAACCTCTATAAATAATGCATACAAATAATATCCCATAAATGTAAATTACATTGCTTCTTGGGGTGAAACTGGAGTTTATTTTACTCATTGCTTATCACCTGCTAACTCCAACGTTTATGAGCAATTTTGAATGTCAATATGTAAAGTATATGGCATTTATTATATTATGTATTAAATGGCATTTACAGACATCTGCTTCTGATTTTTGATTCAAGAAGGTAGGTTCTGTAAATGTAAGTTAACTTTAACACCTATGAGATTAGTATTCAATGTAATTGGGTGTTTTTGTAATTTTATTATTCTGTGTTTCTGCCAGCCCTGAAGTCTGGCTTCTGTCACAAAATCGGAGTGCAGAAGTGTACAAAAAATTCAGAACAAGTTTTAGTGAAAATACAGATAGGGCTAATACTAAGACCAGACTCACAGACAAGGAACAAATACTATGTATGAATATATGAATTGTCTCCAAACTTTCCATCATGCATCTGTTTTTATCATGAATGTTGCCAGTGATCTAACAACCTTTTTCAAGAATGCTCTGGGATAGTTTCAGCCCTTCCTGGCTAATCCCTTCTTAGTAATGATACAAATTTGCTTGATTCCTTCTCTTATTTTAAGTGTCATTGCCTCACCATATTATCTACTTTTAGGTGCTGAGAAAGAACTAGGAATTCTAGTTCTGGTATGAATAGCTTAGCTGAATTTTGAGTTCACTTTACAAGTGAACATATAACATTATAAGTGATGCTACAGTTAAGCAACAGGTTTTTTCCAGCATCCATAGTCAGCAGGTTCAAGAAGGTGATTCTGCCTCTGCTCTGGTGAGATCCCACCTGGAGTGCTGCATCCAGCTCTGGTGAAGGCACAGCACAGGAAGGACATGGATTGTTAGAGTGAGTCCAGAGCAGATCACCAAGGTGGTTAGGGATGGAGCACCTCTCCTATGAGGAAATGCTAAGAAAATTGGGATTGTTCAGTCTGGAAAAGTGAAAGCTTTGAGATGACCTAATTGCAGCCTGCCAGTATCTGGAGGGAGCCCACAAGAAACATGAAGAGACAGGGACATCCAGAGACAGAACAAGTGGCAATGGCTTTAAACTGGAAGGGAATAGGTTTAGAATGGATATTCAGAAGAAACAGGCATTGAGACAGTGGAACAGGTAGCCCAGGGAAGTTGTGGATGCCCCATCCCTGTTAGTGTTTATAGCCAGGTTGGATGGAGCATTGATCAATCTGGTCTAGTGAAAGGTGTCTCTGCTCATGTCAGTGGGATTGGAAGTAGCTGATCTTTAAGGTCCCTTTCAATGCAAGCCATTCTATGAATCCAGGATCTCTCAGTTACAGAGGTAAAAATGAAAAGCAGATGTCTGAAACTGATCCATAACTCTACTAAACTATTTATTAGGAGGAAAGGTAGCAGTATAAGCTTCATTAATAGCTACAAATTTCTGCAGAAGAAATTACAAAAATGTAAAATAGATTCTCTTAATTTGAATGAATTTTATTTATAAAAATATTTCAACTTATTTACTGTATTTTATGATCTGTTATATAAGTGAACATATATCAATTGAATCTCATCCTCATCAAGAACTTTAATTCTTAAAATGTATCACACAGCTTCCACAAAAATATGTACTATTATACATGCAATGCAAGCCACACACTGTTGAATTAATTTGCTACAATAAAGACCCTCAAGCCTGAAGCCTAAAAAAATAATCCAACAGCAAAACATAAGATAGAATAAAGAGCCAGCTGGTATCAGTCATTCAATTTGACTCTTTCCATGAATATATCTGTGAGAGACAGACCTTGTTTTGAGAACTCATCTGTACCTCTTGTATATAAATATTACTGGTGTTGGCTGATAAAACAAATGTTAATTAAAACAGATGAATAAAAAAACACCAACAAAACAAAACAAAGATAAAGAATCTATTCTGCTAAATGCAAGTGGATGCTTTTGGGATGAAATCTCAGACACTTCAAGAAGGTATTCTTTAAAATAAATATGTAAAGTCAAAAACAGTCAATGAAGGGAGCTAGCTTTGAAGCTTATTAGAAGAATATATCTACCTACATCTATATCTACCTAGACTTCTATGAGACCTTCAACATGGTCCGACAAGACATTCTTATCTCCTAACTGGAGAGACATGGATAGAAAAGGTGGAACAGATGTATAAGGAGTTGGCTGGATGAGCACAGAAGAGAGTTGGGGTCACTGGCTCCATGTCCAAGGTGAGGTTGGTGTCAATTGGTTTCTCTCAAGGCTGTCTTTTGAGTGATATTCTTTGATATCTTTATCAATGACAAAAATAGTGAGATCGAGTGGACCCTGGGCAAGTTTTCAGATGACACAAAGCTGAGTGATGAAGTTGACACAACAGAAAAAAGTGATGACATCCAAAGGGACCTGGACAAACTTGAGATGGAGCCTACAAGAAACTCACTAAGTTTAACAAGTCCAAGTGCAACATCTTGCACCAGGGTCTGGGCAGTACCAAGCCTGAATACAGACTGGGAAAAAAAGTCATTGAGAACAGCCCTTTGAGGAAGAACTTGGGTGTTCTGGCTGGTGAACAGGTGGACATGAGCCAAGAATGTGTGTTTACAACCCAGAGGACCAACTGTGTCCTGGGATGAATCCAAAGCAACATTGCCAGCAGGCTGAGGGAGAGGATTCTACCCCTCTGCTCTACTCTGGTGAAACCCCACCTGCAGTGCTGCATCCAGCCCTGGGGTCCTCAGCACAAGAAAGACGTGGATCAGTTGGAGCAAGTCCAGAGAAAGGCCACAAAGTTCATCAGAGGACTGGAGCATCTCTCTTATGAAGACAGGCAGAGAGCTGGAGTTGTTCGGCCTAGAGAAGGCTCAGGGTTGACATCATTATGTACTTCCAGTGCTTAAAGGGGACTTATCAAAGAGAGGGAAAGCATTTTTACACAGCAGGTATAAAGAGCAGAGAGAGATGGGTTAGATATTAGGAAGAAATTCTTTACTGTGAGGATGATGAGTCACTGGCACAGGTTGCCCAGAGAAGCTGTGGATGAACTGCTCAGGGCCAGGCTAGACAGGGCTTTTAGCAACTGTGTGTAGTCAGTGACATCCCTGTCTATGGCAGGGGGATTAGAACCAAATAATCTTTAAGATCCCAACCCAACCCAAGCCATTCTATGACTCTGTTACTTCAAGGCTGGAATGTCACATCTACCTCTAGCTATTCAGCAGTGAAGAGACTTGCTTATGATGGTGAGTCAGGGTCCATCTGCAGCCAATGCAGAGAAATGGGCAGCTTGGCACCCACACAGTAAATGTCATCTAATCCCTCTTTAGTTGCTCCCTGAGAGAAGCTTTCTCTTCAATGTCTATAACATGGCCTAGATTATTGGCTTAGGCAATGCCTTATCCTTGAATGTCCATAAACACTTAAGGCAGGTTACATCCTAGGTGATAAAGAGTAGTCAGATTGGACCTCCTTTAGGAATCACCTACCTCTCTCCATCTGTTATGCAGGGAATATGATCTATTGTACTAGGTCAAGTGCTTCTTTTGGTACCTAACACAGTGTTTCAAGTCAGAAAGCTAAAACAGTATTTTTGGAGCTGCAAATCTATATTCAAATGCATGATGGTTGCACTACATTTCTTGTGTTTTGCTGAGCATAGTTTCATTCAATTTCACTGATAATTTCAGTAAGATTCCTCCCTTCTGAAGATGTCAAAAACTAAATTCAATTGAATTTTTCTCTTAGAGTTTTTCCTTCAAGCTTCCTTGTTGTAGGCTTAGATTAGAAAGAAATAATTTAAAAATGTATCCCAGACATCTGTGACAGACTATCTGATTTACCAACTTTTAAAGTATATAATTATAAGCTAGATCATCCAGGACTGTGTTCCTCACAAAATCTCCTTAAATACAATACTAGCACAGAATATAACCTATCCTATGATGAGCATACTATCTCCTTTGAAGGTCTATATTAAGTCAAGCATGTTTACTTCTCTCTGTCCCTTCCTCTTTCTTCTATCCAACATTCAGTATTTTTCTAATCACCCAGCAAAAGATGCACAGCCATTTGGTGCTTCACTTTACCACTGTACATGGCCAGGGTGCAAATTGTCTGATTAAATGTAGACATCTACACTTTAACTAATCACTTTAAATTCTTTTTCTGGTCAAGAAAAAATAATAGGTATGGTTAGTACAAGATTGCTTTCAATGTGCCTATTTCTCTCCTTTGATTGTCATGAGAATTTAGGGCGACAAGCTCAAAGGCAGATGACATCCCTGTAGATCAGTGTATTTCCTGAAATGGACCTTATGCACAAAATCTCTTGAGAGGAAAGAAAGGTTTACTCTGTCTCTCAATATCATACAAAATTCAAAACAATCTTTATCCTGGTGGTGTGGGTTAACTTCAACTGGCAGCTCAGCCCCACATAGCCACCTGGCCATATTTATTATTCTAAACTCTTACAGTCACTCGACTATCAGACACACCAATTGGGGGTCATTTCTTTATTTCTTAATACATAATAAACACATGGACTGCTGTTCTAAAAATTCTGCACATGTATAAATAGATGCCTTTCCAGAAAAATAAACAGCAAATTTGTATTCTCTTGCATTCTTGGTCACACTTTTCCTCCTTGCATTTTAACTTCTTTAGAAAGGATAATGAGGAAGAAAAATACATAAAATACATTAAGAGAAAAGAGGAGGAAAAACCAGTCCTAGAAAATACCTAAATGAAGTGCTGATCTTTTTGCATAAAGAACTGTGCATAAAGCCATATTTTGTCCAGGTCAGTTTTAATTTCAGCTTTTCTTACTTCATTTTATCTACAGTTAAAGCCAGCTCCCCAAATAATTGTTTAATGATTGATGTAAAAAATAAATTACAAAGCATGAGGGTGAAGTATGACAGATTAATAGATTGAATGTTACCCATTATCATCAGGAGCTACACTAAAAACTTTAAAACCTCATGTGAATATTGTTCTAGTTTTTGGTTTGAATCTCACTTTGTGGCTAAAAGTTCATGCCCTTTTACTAATTATGCTGCATTCTCAATTAGGTGACGATTGATTATCTGTACAAGTGAACTGTAAATAAATCCAGAATGATAATGAATTATTCTAACAGTAATCTGTGCAATAATTCATGTGTCCATTACTCAAAAAATTTTAAATTTATATCTATTTGAATGATATATATAATAATGAGTTCAGTATGTAATCTTTTCTCTGAAACAATAATTTGGAAAAGAGAATACAATGTTTTTGTCAATCTATCAAACTACATATTTTATTTTCTTATTAAATTGATATATGACATCAGTTTCAGGTATGAAACAAGGACTGCATACTTTGATTTTCTACAGATACATGTGAAAGGAACCCATGTATCATCTAATCTCTGTCATCTGGTAATTCTTTTGTTGATGGCTAAAAGTATTGCTTGTGGACACAATCTCTTGGAAGAAATCAAGCATAGACTTTTCATTGTTTCATCTGAAAATATGTTAGTCATAGAAATATTATAATTCCCACATGTGTCATGTTATTTTAAAATCTCAGGTAGTCCAACATTGATGTCAGATTTATTGCTTTACTGGGGTTATTACTCCTCTTTTACTCTTGAAATTTGTGGTCATGTATGTTTATCCTCTGAAGGCAACAGAGAAGTTCAGAAATAAAGGTGAAGCCCCTCCCTCCCCACAAGGGAGGAAGTATTGGAAAATATTTTCAAAAACACATGCCACACATACGTATTTTGATGTTTTAAGCCTTTTATTTAAATAATCCAGCTGGGGATTTTTTGAGTCTTCATATTGAGCCATTAGCATAAAGTTAATTAAAAAAAAAGATTTGTCATGGAGAAAGGGCATCAGTACACATTTAGAGCATAAGTACCTGTAGAATTTATTAAATTCCTTCAGCAGTAAGAAATCGATGGAAATCGATGGCATCCAAAGTCACTTTTATCTTAAAAAAATCAAAACTACACCAACCTTTTTTTCAGTAGTGAAAACTTGTATTTCCACATGTTATTCTTACTTTTATAAGACTTACACATTGGGGCACTCCCATTTAGACTCATTATCTTCTCAAACTCTTCATAGAAGAATATCAACTAAAATATCAATGTTAAAATAACTAAAATGAAAGAGGAAGACTAATTAATTTTACTCACCGGTAAAATGTTGTGGAGGTTTTTTTCTTTTTTTTTATTTTTAAGTTTTCGTCAATTTGTGTCTTTAAAATTATTTTCTATATTATTGTAGTGGTATTTACAGATTAGTAAATAGATCAATAAGTTAATCAGAATTCAAATTCTTATAATTGAGATGTTGATTATTAGTATAAGAAGCCTATTGTGCCTCTGAAGAGAAATTAATTTTAGAGATAATGTAAATATTTGAACACTTTTTTAAAATTTAATTTACACTTAGTGGGGAGCATTTCAGTCCCAGTGAAAGACAGTCTTGCCATTAGTTTCCATACTGACATGACTTTAACCACAGTAGTACACTCACATATATATTAGGATAGGTAGTAGTCAATGCCAAAGCTCCAGCCTCATTTTGGTATTTCTGCTCATTATTTTAGCTCAAAGATAAAAAAGGCAAGAAAATAAATATGGGGTTCTATACCAACCCATAACTGCACTACAATAAGAGTATTTATAGGTTTTTTAGTGTTATAAAATCAAAACGAGAATGAATGTGGTCTAAGTGTCACAAAATACATTTTGAACAAAATCAAATCTCTAATTAGGCTGGGATTTATTTTTGCTTGAGTTGTGATTTAAAGCAGAGCATTCAGCCAAATATGAAGAACATGATAAATGGCACAATTTGGGCATATATAAATCAGATAGCACTCAGTACCTCTATGATGTAAATTCAAATAGATTTGCAAATTTTTAGCCTACATTAATTTCGAAGAGAGATGGGCCTAGATGATGCATTTTGGATGTGAATTTTGACACAATTTGTCCTGGATTTTTTGGACTGACATCTGTGTCTGAGAATGGGCTGACTTTTCATGGTAATTCTGAACTTTCCACTTTTACATTCTTTTTGTTTAATCCTTTGTAACTGTACAACTCTACTTACTAAATGATGCTATAGTTTTAACATTTTTTACTGTCCACTGTGCCTTTGAGACTATTTTTGGTTGTTTTCTTTCCTCCCTACTCCAGTCTGTGAACTATTGGAGGTTTGATTGCTGTATCTTATGAAATTCCTTCATAATCTTTCCTATTTTGTCTGAACCTGAACAAGGAGCATTTATAATACACTACTTATATAATAAAATTAAGACGTATTAAGAAAAACTTCAAATTCTACTGTTTGTTATGTCTACTGACTCTATTCTCTCCTGTCTACCAGTTTTTATTCTTTCATCAACGTAATTTTCTTGTCAACTCAGTGATGCATTGCCTGAGTGATCTGCAGTAAGTAGATTTAACATTGTTGCAGTATTCTAGCTTGCTTACCTCATCTATTGATATTTTCTCAGTGTTACTTTTAGGATGAAGTCAACCCTTTGTGGAATTTTGCTGTTATGATTGACAGAAGACAGTTTAAACTATCTGATTCTCAGATAGTTTAAACTGTTGATAACAAAAAAATAAGAACATTTTTTTTGACAAAGAGATCAAGATATGTCTGAAAAATGTAGCTGAAAGAATTATTTCAAGAAAGGCCAGAAGCATGAAGACTCTTGAAAGAGTAGAAATTATGTATTCCTTTTGATTAGTTATTTTTCTTTTTTTTTTTTGTGTTGAGCCATCAAAGGAAATTTATCTATATATAACTTAAAGTGGTTTAGAAATAGCATTAAAGTCAAGTAACTGTGTCCTTTTAGACACAGATGGTAACATTTTCAGAGTGTTAAGTGGATCTTCATCTCTACAACCTGACCTATGTGAACCTCAGGTAAACAAATTCAGCCCTGACTTCTTGAAGAATAAGTCCCCTTTATTGCCTAGCCCAAAATATTTAATAATAATTTCCTTAGATATTTGCTTTCTGTCTATTGTACAGCATCTGAATCTTGACAACACATGGCATTATGTGGAAAAGTTTTTGTAGGGAGGTTTTCAGTACTGGCTTCTATGAGAAAACACAAGAAGCCATCCCCATGTCGGACAGAGCCAGTTCCAAACGGCTCCAAAATTAACCTGCCTGTGGCCAATTCTGAGCCCACCAACAGCATGGTAACATATTCAAGAAGGTTTAGAAGGGTTGTGCAGCAGCTGTGAGAGGGAGGACTGAGGAACTGTGTGAGGAAACCATTCTGCAGATACCAGGGACAAACAGCAAGGAATGCTCAGGCACCAGAACAGATTCCCCTGCAACATGTGGTTCAGAACATGGTGAGACAGCTGTGCCCCAGAAACCTGTGAAGGACCCCACATTTGAGCAAATGGATATTCCCTGAACAGAGCTGTAGAGCCAGGAGAATCCATGTAGAAGCAGGTTCTTGTCAGGACCTGTGGCTCATGGGGAGCCCATGCTTGACCAGTTTGTTCCTGAAGGACTGCATCCTGAGGAAAGGATCCATTCTGGAGTAGTTCTTGAAGAGCTGAAGCCAGTGGAAAGGACCCATTTGAAGTGCTCATGAAGTGGCTCATGAATTATCTTCCAAGGGAGGACTCCACACTGGAGCAGGGGAAGAGCTCTCCTGGAAAGGAAGGAGAAAAATAGATAATGTGTATGAACTGACTGCAACCCCTATTGCTGCACTACTTGTGGGAAGGAGGTAGAAAAATAGGAATGATGTTGAGCCAGTGAAGAAACCTGGAGGGGTAGAGGGAAGGGGGTTCTAGCTTTAATTTCTCACTGTAGTATTCTTTTGCAATTTATTGGCAATAAATTAAATTCCCCAAGTTCAATGTGAAGGTAATTGGTAAGAAACGTCCCTACCCTTATCCCAAGTCATGAGCTTTTCCACAGCTTTTCCCTTCTGACCATTTTTTTGATAAAGGGGAAGTGATAGAGCATCTTGGTAGGTGTCTGGCAGTTAATCAAGTTCAATCCACCACAGATGGCAAATACAGTACCTATCTCATTCTCAAACATCCCACATGGCTAAGAGTGAACTGCCACATCTCACATTTGCTGAGTACAAGAATCCAATTTGGGGCTCCTAAGATAAATGACAAATATATCTCCCCATTGTGGACAAAACCAGTTTTTAAACAAAGTTAGTCCAGCTTTGAAATTGTTTTTATTTCTTCTAAAGGTAAAAAATCTAATTCTCACGTACCTATTCTTTCACTATTTTTGCAAAATTACTTTGGGGCATGGATGTTAGTATTATGGTACCTTAAATAGTTTCACAACCCTCTGAGAAGCCTGAAAAAACTGTGCTATGTAGCACCAAATCTCTCTGGCACACAAACAATTTAAACTGCACTCAGAACACATTAGAAAAGCAGGGCACTTTTCTGACTGTCTGCTAAGAGGAAGATATCTCTGAAGTACAGTGAAGTTCAATGAGGAAATCGACTCAGAGGCCTATATTTTAGCAATTTTATTTTACACTGAGCAATCTTAGCATCTCTGTGAGGTGTAATGAGAGTGTATTTGTCTTAAACAAAAAAAGTGGGTTGAGAATCTGATATTACAAGGTGGTAACTGGGAAAGATGTTTCCCACTCTGTGCACTTTCAAGCCACTCTGCGGAACAAAACTGATAGTGTTTGTTTTAGAGTAAATGAGTGCATCAAAATTGCCTGAGACTTTAATTTGGTATTAGATGAAGTGCTCAATAGAACTCTAAATCTTTCAAATGACACTGAAAAGTGAAAAGGGTTATTAAGGTTGTTTGGGAAACAATGATATAACTGATGTTTGTTCTCATTTTATGTATCTTACTCTGTCACGTAGATAGAGATAATGCATTTTATTTGTGGCTCATCAGCTTTCCTCACATACAGATTTCTAGTTCAAATACAGGATAGGAACTGAAATGATTGATAGAAAGAATGCTTTTATAGACTATATTCAGATTTCCAGCTTTCAATTTGAGACAGAAAATAAATTCTCATAAATATAGAGAATAACTACATATTTTAAATGCAGAACATTACAGAACCATGAAAAGAAAAAAAAAGTTAATAAAATGTGGGTAATATATATTCTGTTTATCCTTTTGCTATATTTTAAAATATGAGTAAATGTTTAATTATGGTTAGAAATATCTTCCATGAAATATGCAAAATCAATTAATAAATATATAGATTGAGTCAGATAACAAAGCAAGGACAATTAGAAACCTGACATAGCCTTAAATCTCTTGTTCTCCTTGCCAAATTTCCTCTTAGTATGGCAAAGCACTTCTTAAATTTGAGGGTGGGAAAGTGCTGGAACTGGTTGCTCAGAGAAGTTGTGGAGTTTCCTTGTCTGGAGAAAATTAAACCCCATCTGGGCAAGATCCTGTAAAACCTGTTCTAGGTGAACCTGCTTTAGTGCGAAGGTTGGACTAGATGATCTCCAGATGGCTCTTCCAACCACAACCATTCTGTGATTCTCTGATTCATCTTAGATCTAAATTGCAAAATCTTCATATGAGTAAAACACGGAATGAAGATAAAAATGTTTTGCCCAATAAGACCAGAAAATTATTTTCTTTGGCCTTTGGGTCAATGGAAAGGACATGAACAAAGAAACAGGAGCTTAAAGCAATGTGATCTTGAATAATGTTCGCTAAGAGAGAACTCACCTGTCCTGGAAACTGGTAAAGAAGCACATAACAGAGAAGTTGTTCTTCTGCCCCACTATTTTAAAAATTATTCTCCAATTTTAAATCTCTAATATCTTATAAAAAGTTCTTCACTAATGCATTATTTACAAAATATTTAATAACTTTTTTTATGTCTTTAGATGATATTACAAAATGTGACAGAAAGTAGAACAGAACAAGCGTTGTGAATTACTGTTTAAAAAAACAGATGAAAGTTATTATGAAAAGTGTTGTGAAATTGTTATTTGTAGGAAAAAAAAGTCCTTAAAATGTGCTCTAAATTGTACAGATGAACCACAGAGATTCTGAACACTTTTGTGTGTTCCTAAATTGCCCAAATTTCAGAGTAACCATAGCGGCTTTAAACAACAATAATTCTTTCACTTATTTTGGCTTAGATAGAGATTAATCAATAGATTATCTTCTATTGATCCTTTCCAACAAAAAATTAGCTCAACATCAAGGCCTTTCTGATCCATCTGTATCACAGTCAAAAAGCAAGTAGTGGTTAGTGTCTGCACTCTGCATGCCTAAGCCCAAGTAAAATACTCTTTACAAAAGATTTCTACTGCCTTTGGTGTCCTTGAATCCATTTACAGTCCAAGTCCAGTCCTTGGACTGAACAGAAATTCTCTTCTTTGCTGCCAATGCATTTATTATCCTAATAGTGAACAATTATACAGATAAAACTGATCAAAAGGACCTTGGAATTATGACAATAACATTCTTCAATTTTTACAGAAACTATGCTCTTGTCAACATAAAAGGGGAAAAAATGACATTAATTAGACCACACTCACTGGAATTAGAAAGTAGGTGGTGCCACATCTGGTATTGAACAGAATTATTCAGTGCAAATATTAAGTCCTCAACTGCCACTGGTCCTATAAAAGAGCAGGAAATCAAAGATGAAATAGACAAATACAGCTAAGCATAAATATATAGATAATATGTTCTATATTCTAATATTTGTTGACATAGATACAGTCAATATGCTCATTTCAACTTTCCTGATTTGGGACCTCACAGTTCTGATCTCTATACAATCTCCTAACTGAATTTCAAAAAAATATACAATGCTAGAATAATAATCTTCCCTTCCTCTTTGTACTTAGACCACATAATCCACTTACACTTTGGCTGCACTGTCACACCCTGTTGGAAATCTATTTCTGATAGTTTTTGCTTCCCTCCTTTTGCAAAATAGTAACTGTAAAGTGAAAGAGATAGATCACCACTGATGGTTAACAATATTGAAAAGCCCAATAAAAAAAACCAAATCTTTTAGTAATGGAAATAGTAAATCAAAATAAATGTTTAAAATAGAAGTATGAAGTTTGACATACCTGAAATCCATTATTATTGCTTATCTCCCAACCTTGTGTTAATGTAAACATACCTTATTCATGGAGACATGGAGTTTTTAATGTAAGTAAATAACTATTTTTTCTACTTGATTCCAAAATAAGATTTTGCTGTAAAATGAATGTATGTAGTAAATATGTAGTAGCTTTTGGAAATACTAAGTTCTTTGATTTACCAAAATAGACCTGTCTATTACTGGCATGTCCCTCTGCATCAAAGTTGTGTAATCATTTTCCTCTCCTTCCAATGTCTACACTCTGGCTCCTTGTATGAAGATAAACTACCAATATGAAAATCTTTCCCTGTGAATTATTCAAAACAAAATCTCATGAAACTTGTCAATATCCACCAACTTCAGGGAATTGGAATGAGTTTTTGATTGACCTCTTGGACTAAGATTGAGGGAAACAAAGTCCTTGTAATTCAATTATGCAGGACTGAAAATCTTATTGTAGACCTTTGGCATTTAACATGTTAGGTGATTATTTTGTTTCCTTTATATCCAGTGTTCGATACTGACCTTTCCCAGAATGTGAAAGTATCTGACTGCTAGATCTGACTTCATATTCACTCTGTGTGTTTACCTATATCCATATAGACAAATCCATATGTATTTATATTTATCTTTGTATTGGTGTGGAAGAGTACATGAAAATGGATAGAAACATATTGAGGGGCAAGCAGAATATAAATAAATTTAAATTAGATGACCAGGCAACATCTCTTTTAGAGGAGAAACTGGTCATAAAGAGACACTGATTTTGTCATGACATTACGGAACAAAATTAAAAGTGGATTCTAGATAAAAGCAAGTTTTAGAAATAAATTGAAAAGGAGTACATTAACTCATAAATGTTCCAAGAACAACAGAAGTTCTAAATATTTTTTTTCACAATAATGAATATCATCCTGAATAATCTTGTGAAATATATAAAGACTGTTCCATAAAAAATTTAAGTCATATCAGAAAAGATATGGTGGCTTCTTCATGGTGTTAAAAGCACCCTTCTCAGCAGCCCTCTGCTATTAGCACACCCTCTGATAGAAAAATGCTGAAGGAAGGGTGAATTTGTAAGTCATTGGATGCTTAATATTCCTATTTTCATAGATATATTTTTATGGATTTTGTTCTGATTTGTTTGGGGGAGAGGGGTTCAGGGTTTTTTTAATCGTAGAAGAGTGGTTAAAAAAAAATTATTCTGTTCATAAAGTACAGCATTCAATCTTAGATACTGCCACGTCTCCATTTACAAAACAACATACATTTTTTCACAAAGAACAATCCTACTTGGATTGCTCAATATCATAGATATTAATTGGCTTTTGGTATCAAGACCCTGAGAGAGCAGGGCAAAAATCAAGATCATAGAGCTTGACTTCAGAAGATCAAAAACTGAGAGCTGCAGGCATATGACTGAAAGAGTCCCAGGGGAGAAGACCCTGGAGGGAAGAGGGGCTAAAGAAAGCTGTTATTCAAGGATCACGTGCTCTGAGCTGAAGAACTGTCCATCTCAATGAGCAGGAAATCAACCAAAGATGCCAGGAGGTGCACACTGATGAACAAGGACTTCCTGACAAAACGCAAATGCAAAAAGGAAGCCTGGAGAGGGTGGAAGCGGGAACAGGCAATCTGGAAAGAATATAGAAACACAGTATGGGTGTGTATGGTTAGGAAATCCTTGGGCCCCACCCAAAGCTGAGTCTGGGAAGGGATGTCAAAGGCAAGATGGGTTTCTGCAAGTACATGGGTGACTGAAGGAAGACTAGGGCAAATGAGGCTGAACGGGGCAGAAATGGGGTTACCCAGGACATGGAGCCATAGTACTGAATGCTTTGTTTGCCTCATTCTCTGCTAGCAAGACCAGCTTTCAGGAATACCAGGCTCCAAAGACCAGGGGGACAGTCTGGAGGAGCAGGTCAGGGAATGCTAAAGTAAACTGGACATATACATGTCTATGGGCCCTGATGCATCCATATGTGCTGAGGGATTGCTGGTGCCACCGTGAGACCATTTTTTATTGTCTTTGAGTGATTTTGACTCGGAAAAGTGCCTGAAGACTGGAGGAATGTAAGTTGCCAGTCTTCAGAAAGAGTAAGAAGAGGACCCTTTCACTGCTCATCTCCCTTTATTCCTAGAATAGTAATGGAGCACTTAATTTTGGAAAGCATTTCCAGGCAGATAAACAATAGGAAATTAATTAGGAGTAGTTAGCATGGATGGACCAAGAAGTCATTATGCTTCACCAACTTGATAAACTTCCACAAATAAATGAATGGCCTGGGCTGTCTTGATTTTAGGAAGGCCATCCACACTGACTCCCATAAAATCCTCACAGGGAAGTTGATGAGTCTGGATTGGATGTGTAGGCAGTGAGGTGGATTGAAATCTGGCTGAATGTATGGTCTCAGAGAATGGTGATGAGAGGCATGAAGTCTAGTTGGAGGCCAGCAACTAGCAGTGTATCCCAGAAGTCAATACTTTGTCCAATCTTATCCAAAATCTTAATTCATGAGCTGGATGATGGAGCAGAGTGTATCCTCAGCAAGTTTGCAAATGACACCAAACTGGAAGGAGTGGCTGATATGACAGAGGGTCATGGTAACATCCAAAAGGACCCCCTGGAAGAACAGCTGACAGGAAATTTGCGAAAATCAATAGAAGGGAGCACAAAGTCCTGCATCTGAGGAGGAATAATCCCTCATATCTTCCATATATCCACTATCTCATACTGAGGGCTTTTCTGTTGGAGAGTAGTTTGGCAGAAAGGGACCTGGGAGTCCTGGTGAACAGCAAGGTGGATATAAGCCAGCAGTGTGCCCTTGTGACACAAGGGGTGAGGGGTGTGTTGGGCTGTATTAGGCAAAGGATTGCCAGCAGTTTGAGGAAGAGACTGAAAGACCTCTCATAAAGCAGGGCTGAGAGAGCCTAGAGCACTGAGCCTCCAGGATATGTCTCGGGTGTGTCTAAGTACCTGCTGCATGAAGAGTAAAGGCAGATCTAGGTTCTCTTCAGTGATGCCTAGGGACAGAGCAAAAAAGTTCCAAAGTGAAAATCAGAAAACCTTTTTTTACTGCGAGGGTGACTGGAACAGGTTGCCCAGAAATGTTGTGAGGTATTCAAAAGCCATCTGGCCATGGTTCTGGACAACCAGCTCTAGGTGGCCCTGACTGAGGAGGGAGGGTAGACAAGAGGATCTCCAGAAGTCACTTTCAACCTGAACCATTCTGTGATAACAGAATGGTTCAGGTTGAAAGTGACTTCTGAAGATCCTCTTGTCTGTGATCCGACTTACTTGTCTTCATTAGTACTTCATAAACGCTGAGCTTTTCTTAATTGTATTACTGCTGAAAACCAGTAATTAATGTACTCAGGGGGTTCCAGACATCTCTCATTGAATGTGCTAAGCAAAAGTAGGAACATAGTAAGGAAAGTAGGAAAATATGTATTCTCAACTGGAGTTCATCTATAGAGTTAGGCATACATTGCTCCTTTTATCTGCTTCAAAGAATTGAACGTCTTCAAATAATAACATTGCATCCCATCTGGTCTGTATGAATACAGGGTCATTGACTTCAAACAAATTTTTCCAGTATAAAACAACAAAAGATTTTCCTATCAAGTTAAGAACATCCATCTTGCCAATATGTATGGCAGAGATACAACTGAAAAAGTAATAAGAAAGAACCAGAGTTCATGGAGGTTTGCTACAGAGATGCAGTGGAGAGGTAAGATTGCTTTGATAAGCTCTCAGCTAATATTGCTATGTCAGCAATTATTGATTCTGAAATAATGGAATTATTCCAGAAAGTATCAATTCCATTACTTGAGGCTATAGTTCCACAAGAATCATCTAAAACTCTTATTACCACCACAGTTTGTGTAGAAGATGTGAAGCAGAACCATCTCTGAACACTAAAAGATCATTGGTGGATATTTTCCAAACAGATTCAACATTGCTTTCTTAAGCAAAATGTAATAGCCAAGTAGAACGCTGGACTGTAAGATTTGATACATTAGAGATGAAAGAACTTATTTTTCATTTTTAATTTTATGCCTCTGTGATACTTAAGGATTGTGCAGCTTAGGTAAATAAAAAGTAGATGGTGCGAAATAGGAAAGCAAACTGCAGGAGAGAAAAATGCCTAATTTTGCATATAGCTCCCAGGATGGACTAAACAGTTTGTGCAACAGACAGGACCCTGCAGAATAAAGGAAATCCCTACATATCAAAACTAATGCTAACTGAACAGTGCACAAGCCAGCTAATTATGGGCAAGCCTCAGAGATTTTCTTTGGCTTTCAAAACATTTTTAAGCATATACAGGAGTCCATATTCCAGAAAATGCAGCCAATGAATTTTTCATTTCACTGACCTCTGAAGCCATACAGTGCTGAAGTTTGCCTAACACCTAAATTATGGTGCTGATTTTTTCATGGAATCCTTGTACTGAGAGGCAAGTATACCAAGCTCAAAAGGCTCCTGGAACAGTGGCTAACTGCCTGACCAAGTTACTTCTGAGAGTACCCAAGAATACTGACCTTGGATCTGTACTGAGACCTATATCTAATACAAAAGAGTCACAGTGAATGCAGGAAAATTAGACCCATACTCACATATAGAAAACAGCCTCCTCCTGCACAGCAAAGTGTTTCAGACTTGGACTTGCTTTTCTCTTCTAAGTCTAAAATTTAGTTGGAAGGTTAAACAATTAATTTATTAGTGTATTTTACATAGAATGGTCTCACTAAGATAAACATGGAAAGTTTTACTTATTGCTTGTCATGACTTTCAATAAGGTGTAGATCTCTGATATAATTACTTTCAAAGAAGACTCCAGCTCTTAGCATTTTTCTAGCTAGAAAGCTTTAGAATACTCCTGGCAGCCTAGGATCCTTCAGCCTCTATTTCTCCTGCTGCTGACATACCCCAAAGCTATAGATCACAATGGCATGTGGAGGTGTCACACAGAAGAAGAAATAGAGCAGACATCATTCAATTGCTTTGTTTCTGTCTGCCATTAAATCAACATACAAAGATAATAATACCCAGCAATACTAGATAGCATTTCACTGTCACCTGCTTTGACTCAGCTAATAATGTCCCTGTGGCTGCTTCAGACTATGATTCATGATGAAATGTCTTTCCCCAACACTGTTAAGGAACCATTTAAGCTACTGTCAATGGCAGATTTAAGGCCTGTCATTACTGTAGACAGGCTTCAGAAAGAAAATAAGGGTTTCTTTTGATGAAGGTTTCAGGACAATTTTGTGATCAGATTTTTAAAGATCTTACTTTGAAAATAGTGAGAAGTTGATTAAACATTTTTTTAAGTTCATCTTGATGGTATTTTTGTCATAATTGGTCTTAACATATCTTTTTTTAAATCTACTTTTTTTTTTGTATCCCCCACATTACTAGGGTTTTTAATGTCTAAAGGATATCTTTGTACTACCCAATTATATTCCAACAGAACATTGAAAATGTACATCACATAGAAATGAACTTCTCATGTTCTGATTAAAAGAATATATAAAAAAAAGAACATTCTTAAATCTCAAGTTCATTGTGATATTTCTCTGAGTATTTTGTCTTCTTACATTTTTGGTATTTTCTTCCCTGGCTTCTGGATTTGTCACATATCTGGGAAGGGTATTTCAGTTCTCTGCTGAAGACTATATGGTCTTTTTGTAATAATATCTAAGTCCTTCATTCTGGTCCTTTTCTGATGCTATATCACCTTTTCCAGACACATTCTTTTTTAGGTGTTTGGTTCCTTACTTTATTGCCTTCCTTTTTTTACACTAAATCAAATAAACTAGTTATTTGCTCATGCTGTTGGTCTATTTTCATCTTTCTGACTCTGGTTGCCCTTCTTTATGGTGACCTTATCTGCCCTTCAAACACTTTGCTTTCCTTTCAATTTACTTCTTTTATAGCTTAATCTTTTCTTGAGGCACAAACAGCTTCAATTATAAGCCTTGAACTTAATTTGATTTTATCTACAATAAAGACTTTTTCTTTTATGCTTTCAGAACACGTCTTGTTTATTTAAGATAGATCAGAGCATATTACATTCATAATGGTTTATTAGATTAATATTTTTCATGGTAGAGAAAAAAAAAAAGAGAGGCAAGTATAGTCTTGGCAGCTTCCTGTGTTTGCATAAATACCACTAGACCTAATAGGTTAAAAAATACTTTTCCATAGCATTTTCCTCTTCTATTCCATTCATATCCTAGGGATGACACTTGTTCATTATTTTAGCCTTAATGAAGAGTACTTAACTCTTTTGATAGCCTACTGTTATTTCAGAAGTCCTAGCTGAGGAGAAAGAGTGGTCCAAGTTGAAGCTGGAACTGCATCTTGCAAAGGACACAGAGAATGAAAAGAAAGGCTTCTACAGGTATGTTAACCAGTGAAGAAAGGTCAAAGGAGGAATACTCCCCCTGCCCAATAAGCAGTGCTGGAAAATGGGTAACAACAGAGGAGAAGGCTGAGGTACTCACCAACATTTTTGCCTTAGTCTTCAATGACAACCTCTCTTCCCACACATCTTCAGCAGGTGGACAGCAGGATGGGGGCTGGGGGAGCAAAGTTCATGAGCACATGAGGAACCTGAATGTACATTAAGTCTGAACGTGCATCCCAGGGTCCTGAAAAAATTGGCTGACATCAATTCCAAGCCACTTTCCGTGATATTTGACAAGTCATGACAGTGACAGGAAAAGGAAAACTTTTTAGCCTTCTTTAAAAAGAGTAGAAAGGAGGATCCTGTCAGCCTCACCTTTGTGCATAGGAAGATCATGGAACAGATCCTCTGAGAAGCTGTGCTAAGGCACCTGGAGGACAGGGAAGAGATTTGGGACAGCCAGCACATCTTCACAGAGGACAAATCTGCCTGACCGACTCAGTAGCCTTCTGTGATGGTGTGAGTACATGAGTGGACAAGGAAAGGGCTGCAGAGGTTATTTATCTGGGCTTCTAGAAAGCCTTTGATACAGGCCCCTGCAACATTCTTCTCTCTAAAGTGGAGAGAGGTGTATTTTATGGGTGTACTATTGTATGGATGAGAAAGTGGTTGAATGGTCAGATCCAGAGGGCAGTAGTCAGTAGCTCAGAGTTCCAAACGACCATCAGTGACAAGTGCTGTCCTTCAGGGTCCATATCCAGACCACTGTTATTTAATGTCTTCATTATTGATATAGAAAAAGGGATCAAGAGCATGCTCACCAAACTTGAAGATGACACCAACCTGTGGGATGACGCATCTGAGGGATGGGATGACATCCAGAGAGACCTGGAAAAGCTGAAGAAGAGAGGGGCATGGGTTTAGCAAGACCAAATCTGTTGCTGCACCTGGATCTGGGCAACCCCTGGTGTCACTCCAGTCTGGGGGATGAACAGATCCAGAGCAACCCTGCTAAGAAGGACTTGGGGGTGCTGTGGATGAGAGGCTGGACATGATCCAGCCATGAGCTCCTTGCAGCCCAGCAGCCAAAATGTGTCCTGGGCTGCATCCAAAGCAGTGTGGGCAGCAGGGGAGGGAGGGGATTCTGCCCCTCTGCCCCAGTGAGACCCCACCTGCAGTGCTGCACCCAGCCCTGGGGTCTCCATGAGCAGAAGGCTGTCAATCTATTGGAGTGAGTCCAGAGGAGGCCACAAAGATGATTTGAGGAGTGGAGCACCTCTACTATGAGGAAAGGCTGAGAGAATTGGGATTGTTCAGCCTGGAAAATAGAAAGCTTCAGGATGACCTAACTGCAGCCTTCCTGTACCTGATGGGACCCTACAAGAAACATGGAGAGAAATTTTTTACAGGGTTAAATTAAATACTAGGAAGAAATTCTTTACCATGAGAGTGGTGAGGCACTGGAACAGTTTTCCCAGAGAAGCTGTGGATTCCCTGGAAGTGTTTAAGACCATGTTGGATGGGGCTCTGAGCAGCCTGATCTACTGAAAGATACCCCTGCAATGGCAGTGGGGTTGGAACTAGATGATCTTTAAGGTGTATTCCAACTAAAGCCATTCTGTGATTCTGTGATTCTATGATTCTATGAAAATGTTTATATGGGCACACTTTATCATGTAAGAGTAACCATACAGAAGCACTTTGATGAACACAAAAAGTAAATGTGATGCAAATAATTTCAGCCGTCCTTACTACAAGATTAAGGCAGAAGGTCATTCCTGAAAGAAGAAAGTATTGTAATGCAGATTACATTTATTTTCTCCTGTTTGCTGCTAGAGAACAGAACATTCTGACAGATCTTCCCACATGAATTGCTCAAAATACGTAGCTTCTTATTAGTTCATCTAAATTATAACATTTGAAATTAAAAATATGGGAAAATAATTCTGCTTTACAACATAGTGTCAGACCTGCAAAACTATTAGATTAGTCTATTGTCCCTTATTGTTCTTTGTATCATCAGGCAGTAATAAAAATAATTCCCAGTAGCCTTCATCCTGTGAAATTTTCTTTCTGGTCCACTGAATACAGTGTTAGTTTTTCATAGTCATAGCTTCTCCTTTTTGACTTCACAAGACCAGATGGCACTGGATAGTTTGTATCTATTTCACTTCAGTAGGGTCACTCCCTTTTATGTCAGTATGTTTTCTTCTACCATATACATTGCTTGGAGCTACCATAACATCATTCTTGAAGTCTGCACTTGATTAAATGTTAAACATTTACTAATATTTGCCCTCTGGAGCGACTGCTCCATGTGCTGAAGCCCAGCATCCTGGGAAATGTCTGAATATCCCTCGCTGATGGGAAGTGGAGATTCATTTTTCCCTTTGCTTATGCAAACTTTTACTTTTCTTTTTTTACTTTAGTAAACTGTCTTATCTCAATCTATGGGTTGTTTTCCATCTTATTCTCTCTCCCCTGTCCCGCTGGAAAGGGAAGTGATAGAGGGGCTTAGTGGGCACCAAGGTCAAACCACTACAATACCGCAGGGTTTTTACTGATTACTGAGCAGTGCTTACACAGGGTTAAGGCTTTTCTGTCCCTCACCCACTCCTGCAGTGAGCAGGCTGGGAGTGCACAAGGAGTTGGAGGAGATACAACCAGGACAGCTGTCCCCAGCTGACCCAGTGACTATCCCATACCACAGGGTGTCATGCTCAGTATATGGAGCTGGAAGAAAAAAAAAAAAGTGGGGAACATTATGAGGGATGGTGCTTGTCTTTCCAAGTCACCAGTCTGTGTGATGAAGCCACTCTCATCTTGGGATGGAGGAATACCTGCCTGCCCATGGGAAGTGGTGAATGAATTCCTTGTTTCGCTTTGCTTGTGCACACAGATTTTGCATTACCTGTTTAATTGTCTTTATCTCAACCCACAAGTTTTGCCCATTTAACACTTCAAATTTTCTCCCACATCCTACCAGAGGAAAGTAAGCAAGCAGCTGTGTGGGATTGAGCTCTCCATTTGGGTTAACCTATAATAAACCCTTATCTCAGGAGCAAAACATTGTGTCTCAACACAAGTCTCACACTGCTGCTTGGAGTATTATTTACAGCAGTAGAACAGCTCTTAGTAAAGGAAACTGTATGGAACTGAGCTGTCACCTTTCCCTTTAGCACGTTATCATTGCTTCTAGAAACTCCTGGGGCTCAAATCATCCATTTTATAGTTAGACAAAGAGATTGTGATTCTGACAAGAAGATTTATTTAAGCTTCTTAGAGAAGGCACTGTATAATTTTCCCTAGCACAGAAAATATTCTTACTTAAATGCAGCTATGTATTCCAATGCATGAGCAGACTCAGGTAGTCAACTCGCAAATGCAAATTGGCACTACTAGCTTGAACTTATTTTCAGTCAATAAGTCAAACAGTTTTTGACTGTTTTTCTTTTTTTGTGGTAACATTTGAATCCTGACTACTTGTGTGAAAATCCACAGTACTTGTGTGAACTGTGATTAAGGTATACTTTCTTAGATAAGCAGTGACCTATTTTTCTCTTCCCTGTGTACAGCTTCAAGCAGCTGATTCCCCATTCAGTTGCACTTATGTCATAGAAGATCTATAGCAGAGTCAGCAATAGGAGAATTGCAGGGCTACTTTTTTAGGGTTTTTGGGTTGGCTTTATTTTTGGAGTTTTGTTGATTATGGTTTTTGGGGTTTTTTTTATTGGATTTTTTTTACATTTATGGGAAAAGTAGTCTTTTTTTCCTCCAAAAGGGAAGGAAAAATGGGGAAAAATAAGCAAGCTAAAATTAAAGCTCTTTTTGTAGCATCAACAATGCATCAAAAGCAGAGGTTAGATTCTTCAGTACCTCAGTTTCTTCTGGTGGAAAATCAAATAAATTTAATTAATCTTTATGGATGATTCAAATACCATGTGGCAGATGCATTTATTCAAAGTGACATACCATGCTGGCTTAGCAAAGCTATCATTTTGTCCCTGGAATAAGAAACATATTCCTGATCCAGATGCATCTAGGTGTTGAAAATTACAGAAAAATTAACTGTTCATAAATTGATTGTTCACACTGTTTTCCCCTGAGAGGACATAATGAAAATATATTAGTTCTGGAGAACTAATGTCTGCATTATGCAGGCTCTTTTCCTGTTATAACTTTTTTTGGCTGAAAAGAGTTGGCATATGCAATTGGGAATGTAGGGGAAAGGAGACAAGGGGAGAATATGTAGAGCCATGTTTTTTATTTCTCCTCTTATCACTTTATATAAATATCAAATTTTCTTTTCCATTCTTTTGAAATCCTGACTTGCTCCTGCCTTTGTGGAGTGCAGCTCACTTCTGAGCATGAGTGGCTGTTCAGCTGCTGTGTTCTTCCACGCATTTTCCCTTTTTACAACTGCACTTATAATTCCTCACTTCCCTCTCTTTAATCTTCCAGCATCACATTGCTTATCTAGGCTGTTCTTCTACATAATCCAGAAAGCATCTTTGCATATAATATGCTTGTACAACAGCAGAGAATAACATTCCCTCTCTTCTTTGCCAGTTAGAAGCAGTACAATAATAAATTGTATGACATTCCTTGGTGTTCTACAACCTTTAGAGCTTTTAGGACATAATATCTTTATCTTTGCTAATGAGTCCAAAACTTTGTATTCTCTCTCTCTAGTCCTTCTCTAAGCATGTTATAAAGTTTAAATTGATATAAAGCTAACTTAAGCAAAGGAGATATCAGTGGATAAGCAGAGCACTGCTTTCCTTGCTTAGATGCAAATCCACACCTTCAGAAACCCCGTCACAGAAAATTGATTAAATTCTTAGCATCATTAGACAAATCTTTGTGTACATATTTATAGTACTGAAAGACAGAACACAGATGAAGAGGCTGCTATTAAAAGAAAAAACACACATTTTTAAAGAATAATTACCCTAGTGCGGTTTTCTTAGAAGGCTGATTTGCATATAAGTTCTTTGCAATTATTTGCTGAGATTTTAAACACCATATTCCTTAAACTTCTGTCTTCCTCGCAATGATTTTCTAAAACTAAATAATACATAATTCATTGAGTTACCATCAAAGCCACTAGCTAGATGTTTGATCATTTCAACCTAAGACCTTACATTTATTTATACAGTACTTGAGAGACCAGAATAAGTCAACACTTTGAACCTTGCTCCTCAGACTCCATAAATCTTATAACTAAATTTTTATCTCTCCAATAAAGTGATTGTTCATGGGTTGGTTAATTTTAAGTGGATATGCACAGCACTTCTTTAATCTAATGAGGGAACATAGAATATGTAAATCAATTTATTTCTGTGTGTGTCACATGACTGAGGCGTTGTTGGGAAGCAAAGAATGAGATAGCTGTGGTTTTGCAATAGTATGTGTAATTCAGACCTTTTTTGACTTTTAATTAATAAAAGAGTGGAATCTAATTTTGTCACCTAAGTTTCCACAAGCACCAGTGTTAGACAAGGAGTTAAAAGTTTCATCTACCAATATTGAGATCTATCAATAGACTCATCACTGCACTGAAAGGCTTCTTTTAGTTCCATATTCATCATCTGTCTCTACCTAACCTGAACATCACATCAAGTACAGTTATAAGACATATATTTTTAAATATATATTAATTCATTTCTGATTCTGCCAGTCTTTGCATACTTTACTTTTTTACCCTCTTTATACTTACTCCAGCCTGATGATGGTCCCACTAATAATTTCACTTAGTTGCCAGTTTTCTCTTTATTAGCCAAATAGACATTAGCAGATCCTGGTCTTCTTGTGCAGTATTTGAATTTTTCTTTCCCCCAAAGATCTCTGGCTTTAAATTCTCTCTATGAAATATGAAGGGGGAAAAGCAATAGCAAGGTTAAAATGAACAATTAGCAAAATTAGTGTGGCTAAGGGATGATACAGATAATTGATTTCCTCTGTCTTCAGGACTGGCCAGCATCAAATGCTATCAGTCACAGAAATTTGAGAAAGATATAGTTCAGAATCTCAAAGAACAGTGTTAATTAGACAAGTTTGTATTTTTTTAATTAATAAAGAGGTTACCAAAATAATTAAAAATATTGTAAAATAATACACAAAATAGTTAATCATCCTGAATAATTTACGTATTTCTCCCAAATATTTCTTCTTTGTTTTTTTTTTGTTTAGAATTCAATTCAAATGCACCTTTCTTAAAAGAAGTATACTTTCTTATTCTGAATGTTCAGCTCTTTGCCTTATAATCCCTTTCTCTCTCAGCAAGTGAAAGCCTTCAGCTACACTAAGTTTTGCTATAGAAAGATAAGGCTGCAGAATGTTGTCTTCCTTGTATGACTCACAGTCCAAACACATTCAGATACTAGAAAAGATAGATGGAATTGAGAAGTAATGTGAAAAAGAAGGGATAAAAACATTCTAAGAAAGGGAAAATAAATAATTTTTTTCTAAGAAAAAAGATGAATCAGCTGAATAGGAGAAATAAAACCAGAAAGTGGTGGTAACTGTCTGGGTGAAGAAGTAAGTTACTTTTTTCTCTTCTTGCTTCTGAGGGTTGCTATTTCTTTCTGGGGTTTTTTTCTGCTTTTGTGGTGATTCATTAGTAGAAATAGCAATGTGATATAATTTATAATATAGTGATAGCTCCAGAATGATTATACAAGCACTGAAGTTAATTACCAACATTGCCCAGTGTGACTAAGAGGTTTCACAAAAGAATTCAGTAAAATTAACTTTATCTCAAAGCTTTTTTGTCTTTTATTTGTTGTGCTCTCACCATGCTGTGACTCTGCACAGTGTTTCAAACTCAGCTGTAAAATTAAATGAAAGAGGGAAAAAAAGAAAAAAAAAAAGTGCTTTTAAGAAGGAGCATTCTGCCATTTGTTTAGCAATACTATGGCAAAGTTTCCATCTTTAGTTTTTCCAAGCTGGCTTAAAAAAAGACATCTATGGTTACTGATAGTAATAATGAAATGAAATTCTGAAATTGTCCTGGAATTGTCATCACTTTAGGGAATATTGTAACTAAAACAGATGCTGTTCCTCATGAATACAATACAATTATCCTTCTTTCTTTAAGTAGAAATACAGACAGTGCAGGGACACTCAATCAATGAGGTAAGCGATTTCTTTCTGCAGTATTTAAGTGAATGAACTTTTGTATAGGACTTCAATTTCCTGAGATAAATCGAAGCTGTTTCAGCCATTATGAAAGAGAAGGTAAAGGACTGAACAAACTCATTAAATACTGGCTATTGTCTGTGACAGGACATGATGGACAAGTTCTGAACAGGTACTGGAACAGCAATCTGCAATGAAGCCTGATTATATTTAACCACTCGTCTTTCAGTCTTCCAGTCTTTTTACATTCTTTGGATTAGACTGCATTCAGCATGTAAATCTTGAAATATTTCCTTCCAAGGCCAGTGGATTAGACATACTCTTTGATAAGATCTAAAGCATTTTCAGGAGTGGATAATCACATCCTATTCTGCCGGATATTAGGTGATAATACAAATTGAGGAAATTGTTTAGTGTGTTTAGGAGCAATGCTACATTTACTGCAGTGACTTTCCCCAGATGCAGGGTCCAGCAGGAATCTGGAAATTAGAATGGATGTTAATTTTTACTTTAAGACAATGCTTATGTCTAATATTTTAATTTCAGAGATGATAACACTCCTCCAGACAGCAATTTAGCTAAATTTTACTAACCACCAAGAAAATTTTTATACATTTCTCAGTCATCTATATAGGACTTATAGAGTTAGTCTCCTGTATTCCAAATAAAGAAAGTGCTAAAATGAGTTAATATTTTCATGATCATATTCAAGATCTTTCCTCACAGGAGCTCCATTTGCATAATAAGAAGAATTTAAAATGAAAAATGTATTTATTTGAAATGATTTTGGGGTTGGCAGAGGTTATACTTCTCATCATGACAGCACCAGAAGGAAGTCCTGGCTGACGTTGTTCTTTCAGAAATGTTGATTTTACCACTGCTGACAATTAGCTGGTTTAGTTACTTAATGGGTATCTAAACTGTAAGATTTTATCTTATTTCTTTATAAGTGAAATCTATGAAAAATATTGATGTCTGTAACAATTATTTACAATTTAAGCAGTAAACATGAGTACACAAGTAAACTCATTTATTGTATGTATTTTATATATGTTATCACTTTTAACCAGTGACATCAGCCAAACTACAATTACCCAACTCAGGAAGTCTTTCCAAAGGCAACTTCCTGGTCAGAAAAGATACTTGAAAAATAGGTTCAGTTTTGGAGACAAGAACTGAGATTGCATCAGTATTGCCTTAGAAAATTACACCAAGCTGAGTGGTGACACACCTGATGGACAGGATGCCATCCAGAGGGACCAGGACAAGCTTCAGAATTGGGACCAAGGGAATCTCATGAGGTTTAAAGGGCCAAGTGCAAGGTGCTGCACCTGGGTCAGGGCAAGCCAGGGCCTGGGCGATGCTCAGATGCAGATGGGCTCTGCCAAGAAGGACTTGAGGGTGCTGTGGGTGAGAGGCTGGACACAACCCAGCCATGTGCCTTTGCAGCCCAGAAAGCCAAATGTGTCCTGGGCTGCATCCAAACATTGTGGGCAGCAGGGGAGGGAGGGGATTCTGCCCCTCTGCTCTGCTCCAGTGAGACCCCACCTGCAGTGCTGCATCCAGCCCTGGGGCTCCCAGCATGGGAAGGACATGGACCTGTAGGAGAAGTCCAGAGAAGGCCACAAAGATGATCGGATGGATGAAACACATCTCCTCTGGAGAAAATTTGAGGGTTGTTCAGCCTGGATAAGGCTCCAGGGAGACCTTATTGCAGCCTTTCTATGTGTAAAGGGAGCCTCTAAGAAAGATGGAGACAAAATTTTTAGCAGTACCTGTTCTGATAGGACAAGGTGTAATGGTTTTATACTAAAAGAGAATAGATTCAGACTAGATATGAAGAAGAAATTTTTGTCATGAGGGTGGAGTAGGTTGGCCAGGAAGGTGGTAGATGCTCCACCCTTGGAACACTCAAGGTTAAGTTGGACAGGACTCAGAGAGAATTGATTTATTTGAAGATGTCCCTGATTGTGGCAGGGGAATAGGACTAGGTGATCTTTAAAGGTCCCTCCCAACACAAACCATTCGATAATTCTCTGGCTCTATGAAAATTAAATGTTCACTAAGTCAGTCCCTCTGTAATCCACCTTAATAGAAAACAGGCAGTCCCTTGGAAGCTGTTCGAATTTTAAGACTATGTATGTTAGACTTGATTTATAGGAATTACCACCACTGAGGCTATAAAATTACTCTTATGGGTGTTTTCTTGTGTATTCAGCTGCTCAGAACAACAGCATAGCACAATATGGGAGTCCAATGAAAGCTACTGACAATGTATCTGAAAGCCTTTTCTATATTTGGGCTAACATTTGCCCATGAGTATGTAATAGAAAGGTTTTCTTCATGTAGATAAATGTCTTATTAATATTAATAAAGACAGCCAAAATTTGATACAAAGCTTTCTGCAGACAGCTTATGGATTTTCAGAGTTCCATGGCCACCCCTCTGAGTCACTGTGTAGAAATAAAAAAATAAGTCATTGGGGGGAAAAAATTAAAAAAATAATTGTTTTCTGAGTTTAGTTCCCTCTTGGCATTTGCATGCATGCATATGCTAGGGATGGGGAAAGATTGTTTCATATGAAAAACCTCACCTCGTCTGCAGACACTTTCCCTCATCCTGCCATTTCCAAGACAAACTAGTGAAATCCCTGATCATCAGTTTTCCCAAATCTCAGCCCACTGACCAATAATGTGCATGCACAGTAGAAACAGGCCTATTTTTATTTTAGTTTAGACAAAACTGAGCCTATAAGCCTAGGGTTTTGGAAAATAAAATTGAAAAGGAGAACATGTGCCCTATGCCAATGTGAGAGCCTAAGCCTGCAGACAGCTTCCTGCCAAGGCTGAAGAACTGCTGAAGATGTCCAACTGCATATCTACCATTAAATAGCCTGGTGAAGAGCAGCTGTTTTATCTTGATCAAGTCTGTGTCCCACTTAGGGCTCAGAGTCTGAATCCATCCCTTGGTTCATTATATAGAGATTTACAGGCACACAGTCTGTAGAAGAACTGCTCCTGAGAGGTGGAGGGGGAACAGCAGCAGCAAAGAAATCTGAGACATACAGTAGATAAGTCCTAAAAATATCATGAGTGAGAGAATTAGCTGTACCATGATTTTAAAGGCTGAAAATAGGTGAAATAAACCCTAAATAGTCACATGGTCTACATCTATAAAATATTATCCAAGAGAAGCTTTATTCTGAATCTCAAATCTTGTGCTCTGTGCACCTTCCTACTACCACAGGGACTAAATCCTAAATTCCCTTTTCTTCACTACAATCTGAAAAGCCATTTAAGCCCTTGGGAATGGTTATTGCTGTCTAAAGAAGGGACATGCAAAATAGATCAGCATCTCCTCAGCCACTGGCACTGCAGCCTCTGTGCCCACCTTGGCACATTGGGATATCTGAAGGGATCTCTCTGACTGCAGGCCATAAATCACAATAGCAGCCAGCCAGCTGAATAATGGTGTGATTGTCTTGGGGTATTTTTTCAAAAACACTTCACAGATTAAGACAAAGTTTTAGTCCTGCATCAAACCCACCAATTCACCCTTTGCAGTGCTTTACAGTGTTTCCAATGTGGTCAGCCTAAAGACTAACAGCAAGAACTTGTGCCTAGGGCTTGAGAAGTGAGTTAAAAGAAGTTATTGGACATTTTTCCATTTATTTATAACATGTTGTTAAATAATCAAGCTCAAATACATTACTCCAACTCTAACTGCTGATGTGTCATTATGCAGCCACAGTCATGTACTTTGAGCAGTGTACAGAACACACGTGACAAACAAGAACAGGAGTGGTTTTTTTAACATACAGAGGGGCCTGGCTTACAAAACAAAACTTGTTTTGTATTATCCACCTACATGAGAGCATTTTCTTAATACCAGTTCAATGGAAATCCTTTTCTGAGACAGGCCAAGATATTAAACTGTCCTTTAAAATGTCGCGTGACCATACATTAAGTGATCTAGAAAGAAACCTATAAGGAAAGGGTCTAGCAAATTTTGGACAAATACTAAGTCTGTGAGTATAAATCTCCCTCATCCAGCAGTTGTAGCCAGAAAATATTATATAAACAACTTTGCTTTGTTTTACCTTTAAATATCACTATATTATGGATGCATTATAATGTGCTGTAGGAAAAAAAAAATCAGAGGCAATGGAGAGAAAAAAGATTTCTTTGTAGTAGACATTAAAAAAAGTTTATGCACAACTTTCTACACTGGGTTTAAATACAAGGTCAATGTTAGTATCTTAACATTTAGCTGGGAAATAAATATATTGCTCTGAGGAGGAAAAAATGTGCAAAATTTTTCATTGTTAGGGATCTTCTCATGTCTCTTTAAGTAGGATTTGTAGAGTAAAATTAAAAAAAAATATCCCCCACTGGGGGTGAAAAGGAGAGAGAGCTGACTTACTGTAAAAGGCTCATTTAATGGCTTTTGCATTGTAAAGAAGATGGCAATTCTCAGGGAGAAGGAGCAGCCTTTAGCTTGTCTGTCTTAAAGAAGTGCACTCAGTACATAGCTTCAATGAAGATAGATATCAATAATAAGGTAGGCAAAACTGATGAGTTTGGGACCTATTTGCATAAACTGTTACTTATGATTTTGAAATGCTCACATTACAAATACTGAAACCTTACAGATTTTATTCTAACAGATTTAACACATTGAAAGAGTTCTATTTATCTACATAAATAAAATTTCTGTGCTGGTGCTTCAGGGATTTCCAAATTTTTATCCTACTTATAGCAAGACAACCATATACTTTATGAACACAGCAATATTTATCACTGTCTTTATCTATAAATTTGGGAGTGGTGGGGTATTTATTTTGATTTTTTCTAGATAGAAAAGAACTGGAGATACAAGACTTTGGGTAATAAAACACACTGGAAAAACAATCATGCTAAATTGTTTTGGCTGTTTGGTTTTGTGGGGCTGTACCGAGGGGGGTTAGACTCAACAGAAGTATATTCCTATCTGTTATTGTGTGGCAAGTGTACATATTTGAATCACAAATGCATATTTTTTCCCCATGCATCTTCTGCAAGGATTCATCTGCAGCATCATTAATCTACTCTTCTTTGGTGCACACAGTGACATCCACTGGTGCAGAGTGTTTTTGCTACAAGAATCCCAGAAATGCCATGTGTTGTGATTGATTCAGGTTTTGAAAGCAGTTTCATTCACTTCTACACTATCTGATGCAGCACAGCATTTAATACTGCTAACTTTAGGCATGCAAATATTCCCACAAGGAAATAAGTTTCAGCGTTTTGCTCACTGGAGTCAGGGCACCTTGCAAGACTCAAAACTGAAAAATACACGAAGTTCCATACTGGAAGGATTCCCATCTCTTTTATCTGATTTGTCTCCCAACTTACCAAGAGAGCATAGTGCACAATTTATTATTATCTACAGATTAAACATATGTTTCTCTTTTCCTTTTTTTCTCCTCTTCACCTTCCACAGCTGGCCCAGAGTTCATGCAGCTGAGGAAGAAGTTGAGAATGCAGGATGAAACGTGTTCCACAATCTTGTGTCACTTTCCACCTTCGTGACAAAGCCCAGCAACCTGGAGAGCAGAAATCACCTTCCCCAGGATTCAGCATGTCTGGGCTTTATGGACCCAAGAAGATGAACACCAACAGATAAACCAAAGCCTTTTTGGACTGCACTTATTTTCCAGCCTCCTGGAAAAAACACAGTTTAGCAACACTGTTCAGTGCTTCTCAGATGTGTTGGAGTCATTTCACGCATTCAGTGCAGCACCTGCAAAAGTTTCATAAAAACACAGGCAGAAATGCAGGTGTTGTGCATATAACAAACTAATCTCTCTCTATCCCTTGAGGTTATGGTGATATGCAAAGCTGTATTGTTTCAGGGAGCAAAATCACAGATGAGTGGATTTAGGGCAAACTAGGAGTCATATGTAATATCTCTAAACTAAAAAACAGACAATTAGCTCAACAGGATTTCTTTTTGTTTTGTGCTACTGTAAGATGAGGAAGGGATTACTGTTGGATGTATTTGCAGTTAAATAACTGTTTTCTCAAAAAAATAAAAATTTTAAAAAGTGGGTTTGTTTTAAATTGGAGGGTCCAGAGTAATTTTTCTTGGTCCCACCTATGATTTAAACATTACAATGATATATACTGAAGAGTCTTTCAAATTATAATACATTTTAAACTGAAGATGTAAAAAATGAACATTTGGACATTTTTGAGGTTAAAAAAAGTAAAAATACGTTCTTCCTGATAATATTCAATATTTAGTATTTTCTGAAATTTAATTTTTGAATCAGAAATTACGATAGTAATATGTGCTAATTTATCATTTAACTCTAGAATCCATTTCAGTTTTCCATGTCCAAATATTTGCAATAATTTTATAGCAGCTTTGAATACTAATTTTTTTTAATGAGACTACTCCAAAACCCTGGACCCATCAAAAATTGCCAGAATACTTCAAGCTGACTGCTCTGTAAAGTGGTGTGTAACAACTACAGAGAGTCTCCTTTTCCTTCATATCATGTTATGCACCATTACCAAGCCTGTCAGCTGAATCCCAAATCTGTAGACTCTGATTCTAGTGGCAGCTTGCAAAGTAAAAAGAGCAGAGTCTTGCTCTTCAGACAATAGATTTTATCTTCTTTTCAGTGCATAGAGTTTAGGAAAAAGACCTTTTTTAGACCTTTAAACTGGGCAAATTTGATTTGGAAGAAACAATTAACCGGCTTGATGATCAATTTTTTCAACTGACTGTGGGCTTTTTAAATTGAATTTATACTTTTCCGATCACATACTTCCAAATAAGCATACAAATACTGATTTTTTTTTAACTCTTCTGACCACAGAAACCTCTCAAAACCAAGCAGACATTGACCCTGTGAAATCCAGAGTTGCAACTAAAACAAGCAATCTTACTGCAAAAATACAAATTATCATGTGTTTAGGGGGTAATTCCTAAAGTAAGGGGATGTATTCATTACTTTCATCTGATGATTTCTTTCCTCCAAAACCTAAGATATTGCCTGATTATTTAAGTAAATATCCCATTCCTTCCAACCTACTGTGGTTTTGTTTTTTTTCATTAAAACAAAAAAATAAAAAGACTGCTAGTGTAGTTTCTAACTACCTTACATATTCTACTGGACATATTAGTTTTGCTCTTTAAATATTTTGGTCCTTTATTTAACAAAGCTGCTATTTATATTGCTTTTAACAACACAAGGTATAACAGAAGACACTATTTTAATACCCAAAGATTCAGTTCCCTGGTGCAGCTCAGTGTCTATTCCAATAAGCTTGTGTAACTGTTATTTCTCCATGGGTGCAGAAAAGTAGCTGTGCATTCTCTAGCAGATTTCCAGTGCCATGGAAAAGTCATAGTGTGTGTAAAGCTTTTGTCTTGTTTTCCACTGAAGCCAATAAAAAAAAACATACAATCAAGTAGAGATGCTAGAGCAAAACTGAAGGACTGGCAAAGGTCACACCTGAGGAAGAGGAAAACACAGTTGCTTTCATAATATTCAGCACATTCAACCATTCAGTAAATGCTAATTTAATACCCATCCTTGGATTTCAACAATCTCGCTCATTTTGTCAGGGTAGATCTTGCTAAGAACTGAAACTCCCTTTACCTTTATTCATCTCTTCCATCCCTCAACCATAATTTTATATCTTTTCTCACACCACTCTTATCTATCAATTTTAATACCAGCTTTAGTGTAATGTCCTTACAAGTTCCATAATATTTTCAGTGGTTACATTATAGTACAGAGCTGTCATTTAGCAGAGCCAAGGCCTCTCTGCTCCTCACCTCACCCTACCCACCAGTAAGGAGGGTGGGGGTGCACAAGGGGCTGGAGGGAACACAGCTGGGACAGTGGCCCCAGCTGACCCAAGAGATGTCCCTGACCATGTGGTCTCATGCTCAGCATGGAGAGCTGGGGTCTGGAGTGGGGGACATTCAGAGTGATGGTGTTTGTCTTCCCAGGACACTGTTATGTGTCACGGAGCCCTGCTCACCCCGGATGGCTGAACATGGGAAGTTGTGATTGAATTCCTTATTTTGCTTTGCTTGTGCAGGCAGCATTTTGCTTTACCTATTAAACTATCTGTCTTTATCTCAACCCTTGAATTTTTTCCCTTTTACCCTTCCAATTCTCTCCCTCATCCAAGCAGGGGAGAGTGAGTGAGCAGCTGCATGGGGCTAAGTTGTCAGCTGGGCTTTAACCACTACAGAGATATATAATTAGAAGACAAAAAAAAGAAAGTTATTTTAGCTTGGTCTTACTGCATTTGGCATCTATGCAGACCAATCAATATTTAAAAAAACTTCTTGATAAAAAAGTGCTTTTAAATTTGGGCCATGTGATTCCACATGTTTATAACATATTGCCATCTATTGGCAAAAGGGAGAAAATGCAAGCTTTTTGGTATGATTCATTGCATTGCAAGTGAAAATCCTCCTTCCAACGTTCATGCATAAGTATTTCTTGTATATGTACAGAAATGGTTTATAATAAAGCTTTGTATCTTGTTTGTGTAAGATATACCTTAAAAATTTAGTCCAGTTCTTCAAAAGTGAGAAACATAATATTCAATATAATGCTTAGAAGGATTTACCTTAAAATATTCTTAGTTTTACATATAAAATGTGTATGCCCTATACTCATGTCTATTGAAGGGTGAGTGTGTTACAGGTAGCATGTTTCTGTGCCA
Source organism: Peucedramus taeniatus (assembly GCA_013400575.1). Classification (NCBI taxonomy): domain Eukaryota; kingdom Metazoa; phylum Chordata; class Aves; order Passeriformes; family Fringillidae; genus Peucedramus; species Peucedramus taeniatus. Next base: position 56,876 of record WBNO01029778.1, read on the forward strand.
CAGGTCTAAAAACATTAATTAATAACTGCTAATTCACAACACAAAACCCAAAAGAGATGAACTTTGCTGTTCTGTATGATTATCCCTGCTATGCCAAATTTGTAAATAAAAATCTCCACTAGCTGCTACTTGTTCCTTCCTCACCATGGACATAAAATAATCCACTGCTTCGCCAGTAGAGGGTCAGCTGTGGGAAATGCTTTGGTCCAGCATGAGAAGACCCTAAATCAGTGAACTAACACAATACATGATTTTCTTACCAGGACAGAAAAACATTAAGGATGAATTTTCAGTCATGATGACAGCTAAATAAGCAGTTAACATGTAGTAGATATCTTTGAGAATATGTATGAACTTAAGTTACTTAAATAAAATTAAAACCATATCCAGCCCTTTTCTTTCTGGTATTTTAGAGACACAAAAGTAATTATTTCAACAGAGTCAACAGCTTCTGTGTTGTTTTTCTGCCAGTTTCCCCTTTGAAATTTAATTTCATTATTTGATTTACCTGCCCAGTAATTTCAAGAGGCCCATAGTAATTTAACTGCATGGACTGTAAAATGTCACACAAACTAATAACATACTGAAATATTAACTGAATGTTACAAAAATCAATACGAGTCAAAGGTAGAGGAAGAGAAGAAACAAGTGAAAATTAAACAATGGATATACCACATGGATCTGGAGTATGATGGATAGGCTGAGGGTTAAGATTAAAAAATGAAAGTTCTAGAACATATTGAAAAGGAAAGAAAACCAACTGACAAATAATTATTGAACCTAAACCTGCAAAGACATGCATCAGGGGGACAAATTACACTGTTCAATATTTAATTCACTAAGCCTTTTTTTTTCCCCTGCGCAGGCTAACTTCTGATTTGATCTACATGGCCAGAGGGGGATGTTACAAGATTTAAAATACTTCTCACTCCTACTTTGTTGCCTGCCAGTGCCACAGCATGGACAGTGGAGGAAGGACCTTTTCCTTCCCACAGGGATGGTAAAGAACAGGAAAAGGTCACGACCCAACTTTATTTCACTTACAAGCTTAGCAGACAGCTATGCCAGGGATGTGTGTGGAGCTTTCTGAAGGACACTTTGTCCCCAGGTAATAGAATCTGGGACCCAGATCAACCCCTGTTCAATCCAGCTGCTAGCTCAATGCCTCCTGAAGCACTTTTCTGTCCTCAGCAAAGCCACATTTCAGTTGTTCTTATTCCCAAAAAATAAAGTTGATAGGTAACTTCAAATTTAAAAAGTCTAATATTAATTAAACACAAGCCCTGTTATGAACTCTTTGATATTTTTTATATATATATAATTTTGATATAACTGTGTCCCCACCCCAGAATCATCAGCCCTGGGAAGAGTAATGTAGAACAGGAAACTTGTTTTCCTGCTCTGGAGAACATGCTGAGGTCACAAAAACACCCTCTGCTCCAGACTGGAGCAAATCCAAGAATTTTGACTCCTTTTAATGAGATAAAGTATTTCTGAAACTCATCTGGGATGTTCTGCCTTTTTCTGAGTTTGAACAATACTGCCAAAACCAAATTCTCCCACCTTCCAAGTCTACGATCTGCCCACCAACAAAACTTCCTCTGTGTATTTCTCTTAGGGAAAGTCTCCCCTGAAAGTTTTACTGCAGCTAGTATAGCCCCACAGGAAGCTTTATTCCATAAAAAAAAACATTCACTTTTGTCAGCTGGGAATAAAGTTATAGGCTGTAAGGCTAAAGATAGTTTTGTATTCTTAGTTCTGCCCCCCTGCTCAAACTGTGACCTCCCATTAAGTCACTTAAAGATGTCTCTAAAGCATATGAATAATTCAGAGAGCTAATTTTCTTCAGACTTTCATTCAATCAACTACATTTAAAAATGTGCTTCCTTTCTTACATTGCTGTTCTGTTTTCCCCTCTTCCCAGCAGTGAATTGCCATTTCTGTGTGTACTTTAGAGTTCTAAGTATGACAAATAGTGTTAATGAGCTATTATCAAAAGCTGGTCACCTCCCTGTGACTTTTTCAGCTTTCTGCCAGAGTATGCTGAAACTCCTTTTAATACATGTATACTCTGAATGCATTGAAAATGGAGTGCATAACTCACTCAGGCCTTTTCTTCTCGAGGGCAACAGCTCCCCTTAATCCATCACTGTAGCCCAATGAGGCTAATGCAGTATTCTACTGCAAACTGTTATGAACATACTTTTCATTTTATAATGTCTTTCATCCAACAGAGATGGACCCCAAGGTGTTTTAGAGATTGCATTGTGTGGTGTGATAATAACAGTACATGGATCACTGCACTCATGCTGAAATATAGACTCCTCTAGGTGGGAAGGCGGCAGAGATCTCCCACTGCCAGGAGCACTATGCAGAATATTAAGGCAGAAATGAAGGCTACTTTATCCTCTTGTGCCCACAGGTGAATGCAGGTAGGCTGGACTATATTTCCTTGTGATATAATTTAGCCAGGAAATTAGAACCAACAGTGTCAGAAGTACAGCCTGAATTTTAATCACTTCTGAGAACATGTTGTTCCCTTGTGTTAGAGTTGAAAGAGAGTTTAAACTGTACAAATCCAAGGCCAGCTCTTCCTTAATCTCGACCTCAACAGAGCTCAGGACAACCTGAGGATCACCTGCTCCCTGTCAGGGGAACCTCCTACTGTTAGAAACACCAATGTAGTCCTGCCCTGATCATACCAGGGGCTCCTGGAAGGGACGTTAGGACACAGCAGCCAGCTCTTCCTTCTGAAGAGCGGCTGATAATTTCCATTCCCTTGGTGGTGCTGGAGACCACTGACCCCTTTATTTCATGTGCTTACTTGGACTCTTTGCATTGCTAGGTAAGTTTTTCTGTTTCAGATGTGCAAACCTCATGTAGGAAGCATCTTTATGTACACAGTGTACACTGTGTGAGATCCAGTTGGAGGAACTCCAGTTGGATCAGTGCTAGTGCACACTGTATACACAAAGATGCTTCCTCCTAAGCCCTATTTGACATATATAAGCCAAATCCAGGAGAAAAGGAGAAAAATAGATTCAGTATATGCACTTGATTTTTCAGTTTTATTGACTTCTTAAAATAAAGGCTGCAGATTAAAAATGCAGCCTTTATTTTAAGGTTAAAAATACAGTTATCATACCCTATCTCAGGGCACCTTAGTACTGGAAGTAAGATCCTCTTTAGAATTTATTATTAATTTGCAGGTAAAGGGAATGCTGTTACTGGGCAAAAATGTGAGCTCAGCCACCAGTTAGTAAGTGTGTGTGTTCAAAATCTTCCCATGCTGCATCCTCAAGAGCTCACCTTTACTTTACTTTACTTTACACCTTTACTTTACTTTACTCAAAGTACAAAACAGTCAGACAATACTCTCCTCCCTGTATTTCTGTTATAACTGAGAAACAGTCACTTCTTTAAGCCTCATAAGAATGGAGAAACCACCTTTTTGATTTTATACAGAGGCCAATCTCTTAGATTGACCATATCCAGACTTTCTAAAAATTATGGAAGGCCTTTCCGGGGGCAGTTAGGTGCTAACTTGGATCAGTGAGTTTTGAAAGAAAAAAATTCAAAGGATATCACAATAAAGACTATTCCAAAATAGGCACCACCTTTTAATGGGTTCAGGGCTTTCTGTCTGACCTGATCCACTGCTACCCATGACTGGTGGAGTCAGTCCAGCAGGCTCAATGAGCCTGCTGCAGATACCCCTGGAATATCCTTAAACAAGAATAAGTGTGGAAGTGATCCAAATAAACAAATTATTAGAATTCCTACATCTACTGAACTAACTGGATAAAAAGAATAGCAGCTGGCTAAAGATTCCTTGTATACTTGCAGTGAAAAATTATTTTTTTTCAGGACTCTTCATATATTTCTTTACTTTCAACCCTTGTTTCTGTGAAAATGACATAAAACATCATAAAGATTTAAAAATCCTTCTGGATTTTTTTATTTCAAATGTCTGCTAATTCTGCTGTAACTGAACAAAGTTCATTTTTCATTATTTCCAAACACAAAACATTGAATTCAACTTTCCCCTTTATTTTCTTCTCATGAATACTACATCAATACTTTATTCTGAGATGAAAATGTTCAAAAAATAATTGAAATTGAATGCAGATAAACACTCCTATATTAACAGTTCTCCTAGAACAGTGTTCTAGCATTCCAAATTTAGTTTAGGAAAGAGAAAGGTTGATATAGAGAGCACAGAATTAATTTATTAGCATCTAGTTACAAAATCTGTAAGAAAATTATTCACCACAAATTAATTTGCGTGTAATTTGAAAAAAAACAACAAACCTTTAGATCAACATTAAACAGCACAAATAACAGTTTTGTATTAATCATAAACAGAAATAGAACAAGTCCAACAAGGACTTAAAAACGTCCAGGATCCTATTGGGAACAGATCTCTCCAAGACTTGAAACACCATGCAGTGACTGAAGAGCAACAGTTCTCACCTCTGGAGCCCAGACTACATTTGCTGACCTTCTAGATGGAATAATGCAAACAAATGTGAATTTAACATCTTGATAAATACCAAACCACAAACTTAAGAACAAAGACTGGGTCTTTCAGGTTGTGGTTTTGTAGTTTCCCTGAACTAACAGGTTTTTTTAATTATTTTTACTATTTATACCACTGCAGACAATGACAGCTGTACTTCTCTTGTTGAGTAATAAGTGCCCCAAATAATTCTGTTCTGGTAATGGCATGCAACAGTCTTTGCTTTTGGAAGCCTCTTGGGCCTTGACCTTGCAAACATTTGCGGTTTTGTTTAAATTTAAGCACCCAGTAATTCTGCTGAGCTCAGAGACTGAACAAAGGAGAGCGATTGACAGCTGGAGGCTCCTGCAGTGCTGATGGGAGGCTGCAGCTCTGCGTGTGTTCCCCTTTGTTTGGAAGTGAGGAATCCTCCTCACCCAATCAGAGCAGCTGCTCTAAAGAGAAAGGATCCTTTCCCTAGGGAACTGAAGCAGACAGCGATGAGAAGAAATGAAGAACAAAATGCATTCAGAGAAATTTCTTCTGGGGCAATACTGAAGAATTCATACGCTTTATTTTACAATCTCACCTCTTGTTTTCTCTAATTTATTAAGAAGATCATAAACTTCACCTCACTATGTGAGAGTTCATATACCTGTGGTGATGAGGACCATGTAATAAACATGTTTTCAGTATTATATCTGATAGAAATCTTGAATTTTTTCTGTTATATTTTTATTGATTTTTACACCAGTTCTTCTCTTCCTCAGTCCCTAGATAATCAGACAGTACTGTAAAAATTCATATACTATGAACAAAATGTTATAGATGAATAATGAGATGTTTGGCTCTAGCAATTAAGGAATGACTATGGTGTGAATATAAAGAAAAGCTTTAGTGATGTACAGTTATGTTATTATAGTTTAAATGCCCTTTGTTCTTCTCATGGTTCCCTTTTCCCCCCTCTGCATTGTTACCATCAGCCAGCCTGGGTTGTCTAGGACAGGTAAAAGGCAGCGTGCACATGTGTCCCTTCCATGGCCAGCTGGGAATGAAGGGTCTTGTGACCCCCATGAAAGGGGGCGGGACACAACGACACCTGAGCTCCAACCAAGCTGCAGGAGAGCGATCTCCACTGATAAACGGCAGAGACAGACTTTGGGAGGGGCCAGGGTTGGCTGATGCAATCCCCAGGGGTATAAAAAGAGTGAGCATCCATCTTGAAATCAAACTGGCCACGTGGTATACATGAGGCAGTTCCCAGTGCTGTAACTTTTTCCTTATATAGTCCTTTTGTTGTATTTTTTGTAACGGTTTAATAAACCTTTTAAATTTTCAAAGTGAGCAGTTGTTTTTCACACAAAATAAAATATACTACTGAGTCTGCACTTCTCTTACTAATTTGAGAATTACAACCGCAAACCAATTAGACAGTTTGGCAAACAGTTCCAATGTATATTAGACAGCAGAGCTCCACCAAACAAGCATCACTACAGGTAGTGACCCTGTAGCAGAAGCAACAAGACCAGCACTTAAAGAATTTCCATTGGTGTGCTGCACGCCTGGAGATTGGAAGTAACGCTGCTTCTTCCAAATTTGGCTTTGTGTGGGAACTACAGCTGCAGACAGCAGTGGAAGACTCTTCCAGAGGTGACCAGCACCTTCTTCTGACACAAAGGTATCAGCGGTGTCCTGGCTCCCACTGGCAACAAGGAAACTCTGCTTTGCAGGAGAAAACTACCTGATCTCCCTTCTATGAAAGGTGACATCTCCAAACTATGACCGTGTTGCCTCTGGGACCTTTAACCTTAAAGCTTTTCTTTCCCTAACTTCACAGCAAACCAGAGAGTAGAACATGTATCATGAAATATGTTGTGTTACTCACTGCATATATATTTATTTTAGGAAATGCATTCAAATCTAACATTTAATACCACAAAGGTGGCACATCCAGAAGTGGGTACTTTATGCAAGAGCTAAAAAACCCATACAGAGAGAGTACAGTGGAAATATGGATCCTGGACAAGAATATGCAACGTAATTTGACTACTTCTGTTTGACAAAATAGCTTTTTTTATTCAGTGCTGCACAGAAAGAAAGACAGACTTCTAAACAAGCAACTCTTAACACTCCATGTAGGCCAAATTCTGTCATGCAGACCACAAAACACCCAATATCCCAACCAGAAGTACTCAAAATGGTCTACAGCCATTCAGACACTGATAATTGTCAAGGCCAAAAGTGGAACAAGGCTGACGTTCAAATGGAGTCCTTGTGCCTTTTCTCAGTAGATACATACTGAGAACAGAGGGGGTGGAGAGGAAAGGGAAGAAAGTTATTTTAGCCATTCCTGGTACAGCAAATCTTGGGATCTGCACAACAAGCAACAAATATATTTATTCAGCGTGGGGCTTGGCTAATTTTGGAACTGTTTAATTTATCTATCTTATATTGAGATGAATCACTCTCAGGAAGTGCTTCTGAAGGGAATGAAGCCCAGCTAGCCCCAAGTGAGACAACTAATAGATATCTTTCCTAAGACAGAATAATTTCCTATCTTTTATCTCTACTGTCTCCTATAATAGTACTTTAAATGTAACATCAGCTCCTCAGAGCCGATAAAAATTCTTCTGTTAACCAGGTACCCTGAAAGCCACCACTCTATACATGTATAAAAAATGAAGAAGTTGGGAGACTCTTAAACCCATCAGAGAATTGCCTGTTCAAATAAAGCAAAACCAGCAGATTAGTCATGCTGTTTTAATGCAAATAATTGCAGTCTTTGCTTACATTTTCCATGGCAATGCCCATCTTTTGTGAGATAATGCCTTTAAACATTACCCAGCACAAGCTTTACTGAGTCTTAGCTGAATCCCTCACTCCCAGCAGTGTTAATCCATGATTAACTCCTAGATCTGTTCACAGGTCTGTTCTTTAAACCTCAGAAAAATGTAATTCCTCTTGACTGCTCCTTAATAACTTGTTCTCCTGCTCCTCTTCCTTCACAATTTAAGGCATTGCTCTGCTCTCATTCCTTGCTGGCTCCTGGTGAATCTGTGCCCAACACAAAAGCAGGAACATCATCTCTGTACTGCTGTCAGTGAGAAAAAGAACAGTTATTTATGAGACACCCACGTTACAATCCACCAGAAGTAGGATATGAAATAAGAGTGCCTAGTGCTGCACCTTAGGATGATGGCCAGACTATAAAATTTTAGAAAAAAAAATGGTTTTATGGTATATTTGAACCACTATCACCTGTTATTACACAGCCATAGCTTCTGCACCACCGTAGCAACTATAAGTAACAGTAACTTTCTAGAGAATTCAGCGGCAAAGACCTATTTCCGAAATGCAGAGATTTGAGAATAGTCTGTTCATTAATATGTACTTATATAAAGTGTCTAAAATTTTAGTATACATCACAGAGCTGGGAAAAACAAAGGAACAGAAGATAAGATTGAATAGAAACTAGATCTGCTTGATGATTCTGGTTTTTTGTAAAGCGGACAGGTTTGAAAACATTTACAAATGTCATAACCACACTGTAATGTCAAAAAAAGGTTTATTTTGGTATTTCACTCTCAAAATAATACACTATGTCATGAAAAAGTCAATTTTGTTTTAAATGGCCTCTCATAAGTGTAAGATAAGTGGGTTTTCTTTTAGGAAAAAAAAAAGCACCTATATATTTCATAGAAACAAAAAACTACCTGAAAATAGTTCTGATTTCACGTGAAGTAGGGATGTAGGAACTGAATAATCTCATATTGGTAGGGATAAGCATAGCAAACACAGGTATATTTCAACATTTGTTATAGAATTCTCTGCATAAAAATATTTGAATTATTGAATTTGAATTATTCGTAGAAGGTGCTATAATACAGAAATGTCATCTACTTTTTCCTTTTAAATTTACTCTAATGTAAAGTTATTTAAGCATGAAGTTAACATTTGAATAGAAGAGAGATATTTCACATAGACAGTTGGGGGAAAAAGAATAAGGCCTTGGTTCTTATCACAATGAGCAGCAGGGAAAAAATATTACAGTACTAAAGCCAGGGAGACATAAAGATCAGGGAAACAATAGAAAGAGAGAGCAAAGTAGGATGAGGTAGAATAAATAAGTCCCAAGAGAAAGAGACTTTGCACAAATCAATATGGAAGGTTCCAGCCCAGGTCTCATTACACAGAATGGTTGACTGAGGAATTGAATTAAAGTTTGCAAAGGTGAATAGGGATAAAAAAAGAGAATTGCTCTGAGGTCAGGAGCCTTCACTTTTCAACTTTTTCAACCATCTTCAGCAGAGATTTTGCTGTAGTAAATTCAGTGTGTACCCAGAATAAACCAGGTGGGAGTAACAAAAGAAATTCAGGTGTAATTTTCATTTTAAGTGCTGCTACCTCGTTGAAACAAAATGCAAAGACAGAGGAATATTAAACCTCATTTTATTCTTTCTTCTTCATATTATTGTACTGTAATCCCTCTGTATGAAATACAATAGAACTGCATCCAGTTTAACAATGAGAAAGCAAGGGCAGAAGAATGCATTAAAAAAGCACATGTCATACATTGGAAAAAGAGTAAAAAAAACCCCAGAAATAATAGTTATGATTAATATGGGAGAAGATTAAAATCATGTGTGAGTTCAATAAAAAAAACTTATCAAAAGATAAGTAGGATCATGTGTTGAATAAAGGTACTATATAATCTTATTTGTCTTAAAAATAGATCTCCATTTCCATCACTTGTTAGTCTTGGCATAACTGCAGAGTTTTGTTCCCATTGCATATTTAGACCTGACAAGTAACTCGTACGTTACTTTTTCTTCCTGGAAAGTTCAAGCTAGTTATTGATGCAGTGACCCTCTTTACCTGAGCATGGATTGCTTTGGGAATCAAGACTTGGCAGAACAATGTGTACATCGTTCCAACAACCCCTGTCATGATTTTGTTCTAACCCAGGCCGCCAAAAATCAAATGTGACCTTGAAGTGTAGACAAATGCTAACTCCTTGGAATTATGACTAAAATCCTTTATCAGAATAAATTCCTCTATGATTCACTGGTAGTTTAACAAAACAATTCCTCCAGATGTTCCCTTGTTGCGTATATCTTTACATGTTCCCCTTATTTTACAGGCCCAAAGCAGTACCTCAAGATAATTTGGTAATATTTCTGGTATACTTATAATTCATATTAATGCAGATTATGCATATATTTATATATTTATGAATTATGTTATTAAAATAAATAACTATTTCATATTAAAATAATTTTTCCTATTAGAGTCAAAGTAAAAATATTAAACTCATGGATAAAGGTGTTTGGACATCTTTTAGTACTTGAGCAATATACTCTGCATTTTGTGGAAAGAGGGACCATAGGTTTACTTAACGTGCTCCCTTAAAATCCTTGTCAGTAAAGAAGACACAAGAGTCATCATTAGGCTTTTGTGACTGTTGCATTGCCATGGAATAAAAGTACATACTATGGCAATAGACATTTACCATGTATTCACTTATTTCCAGATACATTGATAATGAAAATAATGTATATAAACTCATACAGTAAGCAGTCATGAGACTTGTTCCTGAATCAGAACACTGGCTTGCAGTCATGTTAGTGCTTATGAATAAAATGAGACAGAATACAAGATGTTGGAGGCTAACATTAGGAGTGTTGGTCCATCACAACAGTGATGTTATGCTTGTTTTCTTTTTCTGCTCTATACCAGTTGGATCATAATCATTTCCAGAGCACTGGAAGTCAAACTATAAGAGTTCTCTTGTCCCTGAAAGATTTATGTTCACATTGGAATGTGTGTTAAGAGATAGAATATATTTCTTTTCAAAATATTACAATAAATCACATCATAAAGGTCAAAACTGTGATTGCATGAACAGACATCATTATGTCAAATCTTGATTTTTGGAGTTAGTGATGTAAGCTCAGAATAGTGACTAACAGAAGGAATCCTAGAAAGAATTGTATGTATTTGTTTTTTATCAGCTTTCACTGCTTTAATTACCAACAGACTTCTTTACATCTCCACAGAATACTCATCTTACCTACAATTTGTCTTTCACAAATGCTGTTAGTCCCTTTCTCTAACAATCCCAGCATTCCTACATCTCCTGTCCTTTCTTACACAATTTTCAAATGATAACCTGAGTATTTCTATATTACTACTCCTTTTGACTTTCCACAAAGTTTAAGCAAGCTAGAGCTCTTTTTTTCATATTCCTTCACAATTTTCTGCCTCTTGCAGGACTAATTTTTTTCATTTTGATGACCACTTAGAGCACTGCCTTGTTTTTCTGTGTATGGATAGCAAGTTTCTCAGGAAGGTTTCTCAGGAAAATGGAAAAGGAGAGAAAAAAATAAAGTTTATTTTAAAGTAAATCAGTAACAAGGACAAGCATGATCAAAATTCATGTGGCCCATGAGGAGAGCGGAGACCAAGACAAACAACTTTCAGAAGAGAGCAAGCTGAACTGAAGATATATTTGGAAGAAAGTTCATTCCTTCCACAGTCATGTCTTTTCTAGCGCCCCCATTGTTTAGAGCATTAATAAGGAGAATACATAAATCTGGAAAAGTGCTAGGACTTGGGTGTTGATTTTGTCTGTGTGATTGATATACTACTTCTTGTCCTTTTGTATTTCCAGGATGCACACCAACATCACTGAATTTGTGTTATAATTTCATAATACACACTGAAATGAACTTTCCTCAATTTTGTAACTCTGACAACAGCACATAGTACTGCAGCTACTGCTGGCCATCATTATGAATGGAGTCTAAAAACATTGCTTCTATATTTCTTATACCTCCGGAAAGTCTTAGCCAATGTTTTGGATTGGTTCTGGCAGGTACAAGTGACAGAAATGGATCACAGTCTGTTAATTGGTAGGAAAATTAAGGACTTTTTTTCCCCCAATGAGACACCAATAGCCCATACCACTTAAAAAAACAAAACCCCAAAAACAAAACAAACAACAAACAAACAAAAAAACAAAAATTATTTTAACTTTACCAGCCCAGATAACTCTCTAGTGGCAGATTCAAGACAAGAGAGAGCACTGCCTAGTGAGGATAAAAGATCAGGCTAAGGAAGAGCAGCTTTCCTCTCTCACCGTTCCCTTCTTTCTTGTGGTCCCTCCAAGAAGACTCCCTTATCTTCACTTCTTTTTCCGTTTTAAGGGATGGTGAAGTCAATATCACTACTTTTCCTTTCCACATACCACATTCAGAAAATTAAGGTAGAAGCAAAGAAGTTTATCTTCTCTACATTCAGTAACCCAAACTAATAGTTCTGTCAACTCTGTCAAGTGACTTTATGCATCAATTTATGTTCTACATGAAAACCTAACCAGTTTATACAAAGGCTATATAGAGCAGCAACCATAACTTCAAAACATCATAAAACAATTAGAGTGGAATGGGTGTGACCAGAAGACAATAAGCAAACAATATGATATCCCTATAATTTTGCACAGTTACCTCCTCTTACGATGTACATTCACACATTTATCTCTTGCAATGTTTCTAAATGTTGTGGTATCCACTGTCCCACACTAATGTGGCAAGGATTGAGAAAGTACTTAGAACTTGCCAAGATATTTCTAATAGGCATTCTTATCCTCTTTACAGTTAGATTCAGCCCAAGAAACAGAGAAGAACAAAAAGCCAGTACCACTATGACAAACGAGCAATTTTTTTTCACCTGATAATAGACTTCTACTGTTTGATGCTGTTACTCTCATTTATTCCATTTCTTAAATTTAGTGCCATATGGCAGAGGGTAGGAATTTTTTATCATAGGTTGCAAAGTCGCAGCAAACATCAGCCAATTAACTTTTATGATGTAAAGCAAAGGACTTATGAAAATTATAACCTTTGTCTTTCATTGTGCCTCAGGTCTGCCACTGGCCTCTGACAGCAATTCAGCATATGCAGGGCCGGAGCATCCAGTCCTTCCCGCCCAAGGCTCATTAGATTTATAGATGAAGTTTAACTCTGTCTTCCTTTGCACTTCTTTCACTTCCCTTTTATATCAAATGATCACTTAACTACTTCAGTCTCTGCTGTCCTGTGCAGAATAGGTGTACTCCAGCAGGCTGGACTGGAGATCTCTCCTGCCTGGCGACTCTACAACCCGTGACTGCACTGAGGCAGCAGACGCGTTGAAAGGAAAAGCAGCGTGTCTAACCCGTGAGGCAGACCCCGTGTGTGAGCCGGGGTGCAGCCATCCCGGCCCGCCGGAGATCTCCGCTTCCCCGCAGCACCGCGAGGGGTCAGGGCGCACCCGCGGCTGCGGCGCTGCGGGAGCGCTGCGGGAGCGCTGCGGGCCCGGCCGGGCTCGCCCCGCCTGGGCAGCCCGGACCAGCAGCTTCGCTGGCGGCGGGAGGGGAACGAGGCACCCCAAGCCCTTAAGCACGCACCTGCTCTTCAGCAGAGAATCGCTCCTTTCTTTCTCTTTCACTAACAGATTAATGAGTGTCTTTTTTTTTCTTTTTTTTTTTNAAACATTGCTTCTATATTTCTTATACCTCCGGAAAGTCTTAGCCAATGTTTTGGATTGGTTCTGGCAGGTACAAGTGACAGAAATGGATCACAGTCTGTTAATTGGTAGGAAAATTAAGGACTTTTTTTCCCCCAATGAGACACCAATAGCCCATACCACTTAAAAAAACAAAACCCCAAAAACAAAACAAACAACAAACAAACAAAAAACCAAAAACTATTTTAACTTTACCAGCCCAGATAACTCTCTAGTGGCAGATTCAAGACAAGAGAGAGCACTGCCTAGTGAGGATAAAAGATCAGGCTAAGGAAGAGCAGCTTTCCTCTCTCACCGTTCCCTTCTTTCTTGTGGTCCCTCCAAGAAGACTCCCTTATCTTCACTTCTTTTTCCGTTTTAAGGGATGGTGAAGTCAATATCACTACTTTTCCTTTCCACATACCACATTCAGAAAATTAAGGTAGAAGCAAAGAAGTTTATCTTCTCTACATTCAGTAACCCAAACTAATAGTTCTGTCAACTCTGTCAAGTGACTTTATGCATCAATTTATGTTCTACATGAAAACCTAACCAGTTTATACAAAGGCTATATAGAGCAGCAACCATAACTTCAAAACATCATAAAACAATTAGAGTGGAATGGGTGTGACCAGAAGACAATAAGCAAACAATATGATATCCCTATAATTTTGCACAGTTACCTCCTCTTACGATGTACATTCACACATTTATCTCTTGCAATGTTTCTAAATGTTGTGGTATCCACTGTCCCACACTAATGTGGCAAGGATTGAGAAAGTACTTAGAACTTGCCAAGATATTTCTAATAGGCATTCTTATCCTCTTTACAGTTAGATTCAGCCCAAGAAACAGAGAAGAACAAAAAGCCAGTACCACTATGACAAACGAGCAATTTTTTTTCACCTGATAATAGACTTCTACTGTTTGATGCTGTTACTCTCATTTATTCCATTTCTTAAATTTAGTGCCATATGGCAGAGGGTAGGAATTTTTTATCATAGGTTGCAAAGTCGCAGCAAACATCAGCCAATTAACTTTTATGATGTAAAGCAAAGGACTTATGAAAATTATAACCTTTGTCTTTCATTGTGCCTCAGGTCTGCCACTGGCCTCTGACAGCAATTCAGCATATGCAGGGCCGGAGCATCCAGTCCTTCCCGCCCAAGGCTCATTAGATTTATAGATGAAGTTTAACTCTGTCTTCCTTTGCACTTCTTTCACTTCCCTTTTATATCAAATGATCACTTAACTACTTCAGTCTCTGCTGTCCTGTGCAGAATAGGTGTACTCCAGCAGGCTGGACTGGAGATCTCTCCTGCCTGGCGACTCTACAACCCGTGACTGCACTGAGGCAGCAGACGCGTTGAAAGGAAAAGCAGCGTGTCTAACCCGTGAGGCAGACCCCGTGTGTGAGCCGGGGTGCAGCCATCCCGGCCCGCCGGAGATCTCCGCTTCCCCGCAGCACCGCGAGGGGTCAGGGCGCACCCGCGGCTGCGGCGCTGCGGGAGCGCTGCGGGAGCGCTGCGGGCCCGGCCGGGCTCGCCCCGCCTGGGCAGCCCGGACCAGCAGCTTCGCTGGCGGCGGGAGGGGAACGAGNCGATTTATCAGTAAGATTTAATACAAGATTTTTAAGGGGATAAACAAGATAACTACAGGACCAGTAGAACAAAGTTTGGTTTTAAACTGACATTTCACGAGCTCTTTTTAAAGAATGTTACACTTCTCTCATCTCCAGAATTAGCAGGCAGAAGGTTAGAAGGTGCTGGTTCCCAGGAAAACAATCTTACTCCCTATTTAAATTCAACTTCTTCCAGCAGAGTTCATCTCTGCTCCAACTAGGCTGAATCTATTTAAAACCTTAAATAATATTTTACACCTGCCTGCTTCCCTCTAACAAAGCAGGCACTGCCATTTTCTCATGGTTTTAAAGTACCCATATGCTTTGTTACAATTTGATAACCTTAGTGGTACCCAATCTTCACTCACAAACATTCCTGCAATGTAAGTCCAGGGTGATGAAATAGCCTTATAATGGGAACAGATTAATGGCCTAAAGCCACCTGTGGTCAGCTCCCAGCCTTTTCCATCAGGAAAAACTTGCTGGAAATCTTTGCTGAATGACAGAATCCTTCACTTGCAGCATTGCCCAAAATGGGATTTCATGCTGCATTTTCACTGTTCATTATTTCAAAACTACTGATTTCTTTCCTCTGACCTATAGTGATCTGTCACCAATGCACACTCAATTACCTCTATTTTATGCAAAAGATATTTATTTTCTTTTTTTTTTTTTTTTAAATAGATCATATAGAGAATTGAATTCTTGCTAAATTACTTGCAGAGAAGAATCAAGTTTAGGTGTTGTACAAAGGGCAGACACAGCTACTTATGAAGGTAGAATAATTTAGCTTTATCTAATATGAGCCCAAGTGATTTCACAACTTGAAACTTAACTTCCACAGTTATCCTTTAAGAAATATCTTTTGGTGCACTAAGCCCTTTTCTGATAAGATACATTGCTCAGGAAAGGATCTAGGGGCATTTGAGTGGATGAAGATTCCAATACAAGTATAGAAGTATATCACTAAACAGGCAGATAGGTCTTTTGGCTTTCTGGTCTTTTTGAAGATGATAATTAGAGGTCAGAAACCTCAAGAAATCATTTTCTGCAGAGGGCCATGCACATCAGGTTTAGCTAAGCTGCTCAGTTTCTTTGTTCAAGCAAAATAAGAACAACACCCAGGATCCAAGGTGCAGATTGATTAAGCAATCAGTTGCAAATCTGACTCATGTACAGTCAATAGTAGCACAAGAGTTTTCAAGAGTTGTGCAAATTGTTTAACAGGACAGTCATTTTACCATTGTGGGTCAGAAATGACAGATTGCAAGTGACTAATTTACAGTGTGACATCCCTTCCCAGAGCACAAGGAAGCTGTTCACAAAGGGGATATACATGACTAATTATTTCCCCCATCTGCACTCCACTGAATATAAAGGATAATTTGCCCAGCCTTGTTTTGTTACTGGCTAATTGTGACCTGAATGATGTCATCTGAGTAAATGCCCCAACAGCAATACAGAGCTTGGGGGAGGCTGCAGATTTTTTATATGTGGCCTTTGCAAGTGAGGCCATAAAAACTTCGAGTTACTGAGTAATGATGGAGCTAGTAAATCTACACTGTTTTTTGTTTAACACCCCAGTTTCAACTTGTTTTTTTAGTTTTTGTCCTTTCATTCAGACCCTTCCAAAACAGATATTTGTCCCATATTGAGCACTTTCTCTGGTCCTGAGGAGAAACATAGGAAAAACTAAGTAATTTTCAAAAAATAAGTGAGTCTCATTTTATCAGTAGCCCAAGCTTTCCAGCCAAGAGAGAAATGTAAGTGAGCAGCCACATACTTTTTGCCACCCTTTGTAAAAAGCGATCTAAATATGGTGAGATCACGATACCTCAAAAGTTTCAGGTTGTGAACACCAAAGAAACATAAATATATTCATTTAACAGCAAATGGGAATGACTGTTTTCTCTGCAAACAGCACATGCACTTTGGTAGCCAAATGGACTGTTTGCTCTTCTTTCTACTTTGTAGAAAGTAAGAAAGTACAAGTACAGCTCTTCTTTCTACTTTGTAGAAAGATGAATCCCTCATCAAGGGAATTGAGACTATGGATAGCACTGTCTGCCAGTACATCACTGCTTAATTAGAAATTCAGAGCTGTGAAGAGTGAGTATAGGTGACATTATGTCTTAGCAGGAAAGCTGCAGGAGGCAACAGGGATGGATAAACACAAATAAGGATGGCAAGCATGACTAGGTTTTAGCAGAGCAGAAAAGCAGGAAACTAGATGAATCAAAAAACTGCCTACGCAAAACTGTCTGTAAGTCACTACAAGACACATTTTTCTCTGGATCTTGGTACTCTGAACATTCTTGTACTTTCACTGCTCTAAAATATCTGGACCACTGAAAACGTAATGAAAGGTTTTCTCCTCTAGAGGGAAGAACTACCTACTAATGTTAACAGTTTGTTTACTCGAGTGAATAGTTTAGTTAGTGAACTCTATTTATGCAAGTGACACCATTCCAGGCTGCCAGAATAACTTCAGGTAAGCCGTTCTCTAACAGAAAATACAATTCTGTCAAAATCAAAACACGTTAAAATTCAATCACTTTTGCCTACAGTTTCTTCTGAAGTAAAAAACAAAAGCTCACTAATGTCAAAGCGTCTGATTGAGCAACATAAAAATAAAATTTCATTCCAATACACAAGGTTTTTCCCTTGAATTTAAAGTAGAGACATTTCAGTCTTACAGAATTTAAATGCCATGTACATCTGCAACAAATTTATTTGACATCTATTTCAGGAATAATATTTTTTTACTTTGTTTGAAACTGAAATAAAAATAAACTTCAACACTGTGATGAAAAAAAAAAAGAACTATCATGTTCTTTCCCAAGCTCTGTGATGTATACTATTTAATGTGTGAAGTTGTTTACTTTCTTCCAAAGGATCCTCACTTAATTCAATATATAGAACATGCTAGAAAATACATAATGGTCTTTCCTCTCTCTTTTATATTTGTATCTTTTTCAGTGGATGCTCTATAGAAGCGGTGACAAAGATGGAAAATACTTTCTCCCTTTTTCAGGGGGGCCCATTAGGGATCAGGCTAAATCACAGCTCTGTCCCCCTGTGAGAGCAGGGAAGAGAGGAGGCCATGATTCAGCCTTCTCCACCCTCTCTTCTACAACAGCAACTGGGCTATATCTTCCAAAAACTGCTTTTAGAAAACATAGCTACAGCGTTCCTAGCAGTTCACAAAGAAAGCTTCTGTGTTCCTCCTCGAGGTGCATGCCTGTCCACCAGCCATTCCAAAAGCTCTGCCAAAATGTCCCCACGACGTTTTGATCACTATTCCCCCCAAAAAAGCCCTTTAGGTAAAGAGATCACATGCTGCAATCTATAGGCTCTCTCTAGCCTGCACAGTTTATGTTGGTCCACATGATGGTAGCTCTCCTGGTTCCACCTTCTAAATCCTATTAAAAGGCTGCTAAAATATGTGATTATTATTCAGGATATTACTTTTCAATCCAAACTACTCCAGCAGCTGCCACAGAGACAGTTTTCTCAGTCTCAAAATGGACTGACAGAGAAGAAAAGCAATGGTCTAAGAAACTACTAATAGGAAGAAGATGGCCAAACATCTTTATCAAGATATAGAAAAAACCTGAGAGCTCAATTATGGGAAATGTATGTTTTCCCTTAGCAGGAACAGCCAGGGAGGCAGAAGACAGCAATTTCCTTCATTTGTGTGAGTTCATCTGTTGTTGAACTTTGCTTTCCAGAAATGACTTCTTTCCCCTAGGAGCATAAGTGTGAGTCTAAGCCACACTTCCCTTCTCTGTGAATGATAGGGGCAGGCATTTCCAATGAATGTCTCTGTTGAAGCCTATGTTCTTTCATGCTGTCTTTTTAGCACCTTGAAGCTCATGTTCGCACTGATCTGTACTAGGAAAGCTCACAAAACAGAGAGCTCAAGGAAAAAGCATGAACTTTTCCAGACACTTGAATGTGATAGAAGTTTATTTGCCCATAGCAATGCCTTCTTTCTCAAATGCATTTATGAAAGTGTTTGTGAGAAGACACAAAGTAAACACATTATTGCTGCTGTTACTCCATGTATTTTCTCTGCAAATACACTTTGCCTTCCCTAAGGATACTGGAAGGGGCCTTCCTTTGCTTCCTTCTGGTGTAAGCTGAAACTCACTTTACTAAAGAATTATGAAGCAATGCCAAAATAAGAAAAAGAAATCACAGGCAACTGTGTGCTGTGGTGGAGGAGCTTGTAGAGGCTTTATATGCAGCAGGAAAAAAAGAGTTAGTGCTTCACTCAGCTAAGTAGATTACCAAATGTTCTGAATTTACAATTTAAATGAATCAATCATTTTGGCTATTACTCTAGTTAAGAAAAAAATCTGTCCATTGTTTTTAAGGCAGCTGTTAGATATATGAAACATTAAAACAGGCTTCCTAATAAAAAAAAATACCCCAACAACCAAACAACAACGACAAAAAAAAAACCCTAACACCCACACATACATCCCACCACTGCTAGCAAAAGTGCATTAGAAAACTCAAGATTATTACAGAGGCAAAAATTTCCATACAGCTCTTGTAATCTGCAGGGTGGCACCAGCTTGATTACTTTACAATGCAATTAGTTTGTTGAATTGTTTGATAAACCGTCTTTGGAAAGATGGCAAAGAACAGGTTTAGACAAAGGCTTTCAAAAACTGAAAAGAGAGGTAGGCACCTAAATCTCATTATCTTCAGTGCAGATGGTGTCCCTAGCTACCATTTATTTTATTTGGAATCATCATCTCACTTAGATTTTCTTTTCACACTAAATAATTTCTTAGTTCTCCAGTTTCCCTTGACAAATCTCATAATTTCATAATTAGAGTGAAGAAACAATCAGATCCCTATCCTGGTCTGGATAAGCTGGTGGCTTTTCAGTTGTTTTTGTTAGATGCTTTTGCCTGCATGAAAAATGCTATACTTTCACTTTAAGAAGGATGGACAAACCGTGCCATGGTTAACAAACAAACTGCAGACATTTATGAGAATGCACAGTCTCATCTGGGAAACATTAGGCAGTGATTAAATTCAAAGTAATTTCAACCTAGGACTTAATATTTTTTCTTGTTTGTTTGATTTGGCTACCAAGATTGATCACCGTGGAGAAACAAATCACAACAGTGGCAAACCCTAGGACAGATCATTTAATTAGACCTGTTGCTTTCATTAAGAGTTAGTTTTACCTTACAAGAGAAGACACTGAACTATTTAATATAGCTAAACATTAGCAAATTGAAAAATACAAGACATCTGTAGAGTAAATCAAGCTACTGATCTATAATGAAAACATTCATCAGCAAGTATCCTTACACCTGTAGGATGGTAGCATGTTAATGATCTGGTTGAATGTGAATAATGAGGAAGACTCTTCCAATCCCTGCTTCTCACTGCTCATTCTTCACTAGCATCATCCATATTATTCATTCCTCTTCTTTCATCTCCTTCTACTCCAATTTTCACTTATCTTCACTCTCCTCATCACTCTACTCCTCTTCTACTTCCAATGCTCAGACTTGGGAGAAGAGTTTTCTCTTTGTCTTTTTACAGCTATCCTTCTTCTTTTTCCTTTGAATACTCCTGAATCCATATGGCTTTAACGAAAGTCCCTAGTTACTATGGTTTATAGTGGGTGGGCATCAGAGTTTACACTGAGCTCCACTAGTTTGAGGACAACTCTGTGGTCACAAGTTCCCTAAAAACGCGACTTGTAGGTGGCTCTGAGCACCTCCGGAGGGCACTGTAAGGACATCTAAAGGAGGTTCTGTCTTCCTCTGACAAAAGTCTGAGGAACTAACAGACAACGCTGAGCATCTCCATCCTGCCAGAACCTAGGCCACCTTACAGGTAACTGTGACCCTTTACAAAGGGAAAAGTGTGGGTGCTGGGGATTTTTGTTCCCTCCTATTAGTCACTACCTTCTATAATTTACTTTGTTTTGCTGATTTGACTGAGAAACAGAAACTTTGGGCTCATTGATCTCCTCCACTCAGCCTGAGAAGTTACAGAAGAGAGCCCTAGCCCCAGATCTACTTTGTGGCTGTTGAAGAGGGAATGCCATCTAATGATGAGTTCTAATGCAGACCAGGGAAAAGTCTGCTACAAGTAGTGTTTCATACCTTACTCCTTGCAGTACATATGGACATTGAGTATTAGACCATAACTGCTCCCAGTTTTGTACAGTCCTGGGAATATGAACCTAAACATGAGAGCATTGCTCATCAAAAGTGTGCTCAAACTGTTGGGGGAGAGAGTGGGGCAGGAGAATCCCTTCCCTTTTCTGAATAAGAGTTCATGCTTTGTGCTATTATGCAAAGATTAAGTTTCCGCAGATCCTTTCTCAGAGCAGTCTGAACTGTGGTGTGGGTACCTAGTTCAAGGCATCCAGTCCAACTAGTGCTCACTTTGCACAGAACAAGACAGGGACAGCAAACAGATGTTCTGGCTGCTGACTGAGAATCGGTGGAACCTATGTGTCAAAATCTCAATATAAGCAAGACTTCAGAAAGCTCTTTTCTGTCCCTTTTTACATTGACTGTTCTATAATCAGGACACAGAAAGCGAAACCATGGCTGCTATTCTCATTGCATTGATAATATTTTCCCTTCCTTCTTCTTCTGTTTAATAAAAGATATTACTTCCTAAGCACAGACTTGCTCAGCCTTTATTGTCACATCTTCCTGGCTAATACAATAGAGCTAATAGATGATAAAATAAAGAATCTGGACAATGATAAAAAGGGTCACTGTACCAAATCAAAGTTTTGGTTGATAAACTTCTCTCAAGATACTTTTTAATGCTTGCTACTCATGCTGAATATCTTTAACAGTATAACCATGTTCACCACTCAAGGTAAATTAATTTGCTCTCCTTAGTTCTAATTTTAGCAAACACAGCCATGCCATGTTGGTTTACCAATAATGAAAAAAAAACCTAGAATGATCAGATGCTTTCTGATGGAGCAAGAAATCCATTTTAAAACCACACAGCAAATTAATCCTCAGTGTAACTCAGTTGAACTGCTGTACTCAGTAAAAACAGTGACTGAAATTAAGGTATCTGAAGATCTACATCTGAAAGAGACGCCACTGAGACAATCCACAAGTTAGTGCAATCCTCTAATATCTGATCTGGAAGCAAGTGATCAGGAGGTAATTTTCCATGTGATAATGTCAGTGGCTTGTACATCATGACACAGCCCCTTCTTTAACCGCACATTAGAAAAAAACATTACATCAGTACATTTAAATCATCCTGATTTTTTCTTTTTTTTTTTTTTACATTGTGTTAATCCATGTTTCCTGACTTATTGACAGAACAAAATGAAACCCCATAGACAGCTGGATGTCATATTTCCGTCTGTAAAACTATAACTTTCCAAACCACATTTGATTCATTCCAAAGTTTCAAGAAGGGTTTAACCTCAGCAGGCACAACCCATCACATATTTACATATGTAAGAAAACATATTTAAAGTCTGACAGATGATCTGATGTCAAAACAAGTAAAATCTATAAAACTCCTATAAAGCTCTGGTAGCAGTTTCTCTTTTTTGTTTTTACTGCTGATACAGATGTCTTTATGCTGGTTCAATCCATTTCAGATGGAATGGAGAATTTTTGTTGTGCCCATAGCTTTTTTCTTTTAGAAGAACAATTAGTAGGTATTACCATTAGTAATCATACTGTAAAATGGTATCAAGTTTCAGGCACCAATGAGTGCATTGTGCTGAGGCACTTCAGAATCAGAGCAAAGATGTGGTCTCACCTCCAAGTAATTTTACAGCACATGTGAATCATCTCAAGGCTACAGATTTCTGAGATATGTTTTACTACTAGATATTATTGCTACTTCTAAATCTATTATCTTACTAGTCTGTTTCATTGGCAGTGAAAGCAGTGGTTTGGAAATTACACCATATTCTCTGTATAAGTAACCCTGTAGTTTCTTGCCTATTTATAAAAAGTCATGATTTCCTAAATAGTTTTTTTAAGATTTTGCAACATACATTTTACTTTCAAACATCTTCCAACATTTTATACCTTTTGAAATGTCTCTTAGAACAGTCTAGGATCACTAGCACTACACAGGTGACAGGAAAATCACTAGGTTTTACTAAAACGACTGATAAACAAGTCCTCCTACCTTTAAAGTGAATGGAAAGTCTGACTTTGTCTTCTGTGGGTGTTAAATATAACTCAAAAAACTCTCTGCAAATTCATGCAGCCAAAGGTAAAAGGTAGCAAAAAAAAATACACAGCATTTACATTCTTTTTATTTAACTGCCCATTTGTTAACTCCACATTAGAAGGCAAGGTCAGCTATAATTTGTGCCTAACTGGATATATATTTTACCCTCATAAGTCAGATTATAAATCTCTTCAGCTGATTGAATCCAGTAACAAACATTTAGTTTTTGCATATTTTACTGTATTTTGAAAATGCAGCCATTTGCATGTGGCTCATGATGTATCTGAAGACCTCATAACTATTGCTTTTATTTCAAATACAGTAGTTAAGCATCAGAATAACTCTATGAGAAACACCATAACTATGTCAATTTGTAAAAATTATTGGGGTTTTTTTAAACCAGGCAGGGGTAACAGCCTTATTTTTGTAGTTTGTTGTTTTCAAGAAAATGTGATCACAGAACAACACGTTTTTCAAACAGCTAATATCATTTCTATCTCTCCAAATGAAAGCTGAGATTTAAGACAAAATTTAAAAAAAAAAAAAAATTAAGAGAGAAAGAACAGAGGTAAACTCAACTAAAACTGAGCCTCTGTAGCTCTTTTGCCTTACCCTGAAGATACCATAAGTACACATATACCTAAGGAAAAAAAAGAGTTGTTTCTATGCTTTTTCACACAGTCCAGCACTGACATCATTGCAATGTCTCACCTTGATCTAGTCGGATCAGGTTGCATGCAAAACACATTAGTCAATACTTAATTTGAAATAATGTTGGTATTGGCAACAGCTAGAGTCCCCTTTAACAGAGTAGCCCACCAACAACTTGAGAACTCATGCAAAAATCAGGAGGCTAGGAAAGAACTCCAAGTTATGGATCTCAGCTAAAGATGTCTTCCTAATGCATGCAGGACCCAGAGAGTTTTGGGCTGAGAATCTTTGTCTGTCCAGTTTAACTCTTATGTAACTTGCTGGTATTTAGGGACTCGTTTTAGGAGCCCAGTCTTCTAAATTTCTTGTGCAGGGGCACAGTGGAAAAAATTTGATGAGTTTTCATCAAAAAAATGAGTTTCAAATGAGAACAAAATGCTATGTTAAGAGTTGCAGTCCCCAGCCTTTTATCTGAGTCTTCAGCTACACCAAGTTAATAAAAAGGGAAAACAATTAGAGTCAAGAAGTTTCTACATGCCAATGAATGCCTGTTGTGTTGTGTTTTATATGCTTTTTTATAATTGTTCTGTACCTTGGTTTATCCCAGTTCTCCCCTATTTCAGTGGTTCTGCCCATGCTGCCTCCTCCCTCCTTCATGTCAATCCCCTGCCTCCTCCCTCAACCCCTCCCTGGTGTCCTGTCCGTCACTCAGCAGCCCATCCCTTCCCCTCGAAACTTCTGTAAAGGGCGTCGAGGGATTGGTTCAGGAACGGGGGTTCCTCCCACAGGTTACCCCCGTTGGTCTCCCCACAGACCCATCTTCCCAATGTCCATACCCCCATGTTTCCCTATTGGCTCCCTATCTTTGTTCCTCCCCCTTTATAATGTACCTGATAGCCCAGAGCTTGGTCTTTGAAGTGAGGTCGTGCTGGGCTCAGGATCAGTGCGTTAATAAACCTGGACTGATCCCTCCATTCGGAGTCCACTCCTTTCTTCCACCGCAGTCTATTCCTGCCTCACCCGCCAAGGGGCGAGAGCCTGAGCCCCCTCCTGCCCCTCGGGGATTGGGAGAGGGTCCCCACAGCTGTGTGTGCACAGCCAGCTGGGACCCCCAAAGGGAGAGGGTTCCCCTCAGCTGTGTGTGCCACAGCCAGCCGGGACCCCCGAAGGGAGAGGGTTCCCCTCAGCTGTGTGTGCCACAGCCAGCCGGGACCCCCCAAAGGGAGAGGGTTCCCCACAGCTGTGTGTGCCACAGCCAGCCGGGACTCCCCAAAGGGACTCGTGGAAGTGCCTTTACAACAAATGCCATCTATTTAAAACCTCATTCAGCCTGTACTGTGCCACAGTATCAGCTGTTACCACTAAAACCAAGAAGCAGAACCTCCACAAGGCAATAATAGACATTAGTGACATACACATCATGCAAATCACCGGTTATTAGTAGTACAGAGAAAAGCAAAAAAGGTTAACAAACACTGATATTCTTTTGTCCCTATTACTTAATCCAAGTTTCACTTTTTGTATAGATGATTTACGGTAACCTTATTTTTCATAGAAGCAAAAAAGTGATGTCACTACATAACAAGCTGTGATGTTGACGTGTTTTTTGCTTACACACGGGAAAATCTTTTGCTGAGTTGATACAGATTTGGGAGCACTAGAAGACCTTCAATCTTGGACTGAATGTAACCAAACCCTCTATAATATTCAGACCAGTTTTCAATTCTACCACTTTTAAATCATTTACAGAGATTTAGATATGTTGAGATTCAGCAAACCAATACAAAGGAGACATAGCAAGTTTTTCCTTCTTGTTTATTTCCAGAACCATGTAAGAATGAAATAATTATCTAAGGTCAAGAATTCAGAGAGATTAAAAATAATATCTGCTATCACAAGATTAACTAATTTAACACTTTTCTTTTGATTCTCCATGTATCCCAGGTATAACAGCTGCTGTGGTAGTTTAGGCATGGATTTAAAAGGAAAAATGCCTATATTTCTTTATTTTTTGCTACCTTTCTTCTCATATCTATTAAAAATGTGCCAGTTATGACACTGATTTTATTCTAACTATAAGTAACTTAATTTTTTACTTGAAATGGAGACTACACATGAAAAGAAATTAACTTAAGTAACAACTTATTAAAAAAATACATTCCTTTTACCTATAAATACTGTTCATTTTATATTCTCCGTGTCAGAGTAAATACTGAATAAGGTAGTTTGCCGTGACATCCACCACAGATGGCAAAGGGTGGCTAGATCAGGTACAGAGTCTTTCTTCTTCTCACAGGCGCACATAACACTGCGCTGCAAACTGACATGGAAACCAGGCAAAGATGTTGAAACCTTCTGTACACCTTGAGATTGCTGCCCTGCATATTTAAAAAAGGAATAAATCAAATTGTGGGATAAGAATCTAAAAGGAAATACGGTTTATTTTGAGAGAATTTGTGTGGGGACCTAGCCCTGAGGATGCTTGTCTGCACATATTCCATGTGGACATGGGGAGAGAGCATGCACAGGTGCACACAGCAGGATATGGGTGCATGCAGTCAAGGTGGAGAAAGGCTGTAAGGACATCCACATCCACTTTCTGTCCCAGAGTAGAGAGAAATGTGTGGAGGGAGTCCTATATCCTGCACAAAAGATTGTGACTGAGTCTGGTGCATGCACACCAGAAGTAGAAGGTTTTCAGTTGCTCTGTTATTGCCACCTAAATCAAGTTAGTATTGACAAT
This sequence comes from Peucedramus taeniatus, assembly GCA_013400575.1. Classification (NCBI taxonomy): domain Eukaryota; kingdom Metazoa; phylum Chordata; class Aves; order Passeriformes; family Fringillidae; genus Peucedramus; species Peucedramus taeniatus. Next base: position 83,144 of record WBNO01029778.1, read on the forward strand.
TAACTTAAGCTGACATGAGACCATATGACCAACATAAGCTGACAAAGGCCATTGCCAAAACAAGTATCTTGCCCTTTTCCATTCTCTTTCCCCAAATCCTCATGCTAAATGCTTGTTCCTGCCACAAGGGAAGACCAAAGAGACTAAAATGTAATCTGACAAAACCAAAATAGTATTAGTTTCCCCCTGGATCATTTTCTTGACAAGCAGAGTCACATAGGTAATTGCTACTGCAGACACAGGGAACACAGCAGGACACATGGGCAGAGACTGGGGATAGAATAGTACCCAATGCTTTCATCAGTTTAAAATGTTCCTCAAACCACCAATAATTCTCCTTCAACAGAGAAACAATAGCCCTGTGTGCTATTGTGTGCCCTTCCCTACTCTTTAATTCAGTGAAATTTTGCTAATCACACCCCTGAGAAAATGGCATGTCTAGAGGACTTTTGCCAGGAGCATGAAAAAATGTCAAGTGCCTTTATTCTATTAGCATTTTATGCAATGATTAGTAGCTAATTACAAATCATGGTACATTTAGTAAGTATATCCCAACAGCACGATATCTCCAGGCTTAGTGTCAGCTGAGTAAGTAGTCAACTGGAAGAACTGAACCTGGAAATTCAAGTTGAACTATGGCCTTTTGTTACTACAGCTGAAAATTAAATCTCAGAACTAAAACTGTCTTAGACCCCACAGCACCAAAATGTGTACACATGGACTGAAACATCCTCTTAACCCCTGCAAAAGCCTGTGCCATGTTCACAGTGCTCTTCTAACCCCTGCTCTGGGAGTCACACTTGTATCACTAATTCTTGTGATGGCATGACACCTGCTGATATTAATTTGTAAGCACAAATCAATAATAAATAAATAAATAATATTTATTTCATTTGTAAGCACAAACACACTAATTCACCTGAAAAGGCATTGCTATGACCATAGGGCAAGCTGGAGTTTTAAGGGGGAAATTTCACTATTCTGTTATGCTAAAACAACCAAAAGGGTTTTCTATGGAACTTCCCGATCCACTTTTTTTTTTTTGCAGGTGAGCTCTTCCACTAGGTTTGACCTGAACCATCACCTTTACAGTTTCCTTTATTACAACAAACTCTACAGAGCTTCTCTAAAGGCTCTAGAAAGCCTCTTTCCGTCTGTCAGCAGCACAACTGTCTGCAAATATACATCATAATCTTCTCCAAAGTCTCCCAAAGTCTGGTGTGTTCCATCTTCTTGCTCATTGTGTTTTCATATATCCCGTTCTTTCTGTTATCCTTCCTTTTTGTCTGCAAAAGCTCTCAAGGAGCACATCCTCCCTCAAAAAGCTCTGTCTGATCCAGATGATGGAAACATCAGTCACCTTCTCAAAGGTCCACCACCTTTATGAAGGAAAAAAATGTACAAGTTGTTGATAAAATAGTTATTGCCTGTTGCACACTGCAAACTAAAACTATTTGTGCTAAATTTACAAATTCATACAGCATTGTCGCAGCATGAAAAACAAAGTGATGACTCCAGCAGGGATGAAAACAGCTTTGACCAGAACTTGAAAATTGATCAAAAAGCTGTTTACTTTTCATAATAATATGCACAGACATACATGTTTTTTATAATGACAAATATTTACCAATAGGAAACTTCTAAAGGAAACTGTCACTTTTTAAATGAAAAAAAAAAAAAACCCAGAGAAATATTATTATATCATTGCTTGCAACCCAAACACTGATCTGCAAGACTAAATACAAGATAAGTACATTAAATACCAGATAAAAATGAAACTCTTTTTCTCCTCCAATGTTTTCAGTTAACTTGGTGGGTCCTGATATGGCAATGTACCAAGCTGTTATAAGCTGTGAGGGCAAGAGCAGCAACAGTAGGCTGAGGACAGGGCTGACATAAACACTGTGATCCACACAAGAGAGGGGCAGAGCTACAGCTCTATATTATGTTTTCAGGAACAGCAGGACCTCTACGAATTCATTTGTATCAGTAATTTAGGCTGTTCTCAAATGTCACTCATGTTTGACATTTCATGCCACAGACATTCCTTACACTTGTACAGAAATCTTATTCTGTGTGCTCTGACAGAAGCTTCCATTTCTGGTTGCTACAAGATGCTGATCCATTGTGGATAATCTTTTTTATCTATGCTTATAGAAATTTTTACATGACTGAGGCTTTAAATGGTAGCTAGTCAGTCATTTTCTCTCAAAAATTGTTTAGAACTAACTGTGTAAGGGATGCAGGAAATTACTTTGTCAAACATGACCTTTATTTAGTCTATGAAAAAAGAAATTTTATACCAATAAATAGATCCTAATGATAAACTAAAATGAATGAAAACCTTACATTTTCTATATTGGATAGCCTTTTCAAAACAAAACAAACAATACAACAACAATAACACCTCTGAAAAGAGGGAAGGGACGGGACGGGACGGGACGGGACGGGACGGGAAGGGAAGGGAAGGGAAGGGAAGGGAAGGGAAGGGAAAAAAAAAAAGATAGAAAAAGCTGGAAAAATACCCCAGCCTCAATATAATCAAAATCTAGTTTTTTGTAGTGAAATAGTCATACATTTTACTTTAGTTTGGTAATAGGTAGATTCCTTTATATATTAAAATGCTGATAAAAATGATTGATCCTTATTTCATATCGTTTATATAATTCATTTTCTTAAGAAAAGTTAATGTCTGAGATAATGGAAGACAGAAGCTCCTGAATCTACAATCACTGGTCACTCCAAAGCAAAGATCAATCCCATTAAGAGTTTTGAATAATGATTCAAAAAAGATACACATGACATATAAGCTCACTTTGGGGAAAATCAAGCAGTAAAATTGCTATCTATACTTTAAGCCATTCTTTTTCTCATCTAGAATATTAATAGCAGTAGATATGACACTCTTTAGACATATATAAGCCACTTTATAACACTCTGCTCTGTACACGTTGTCTTGCATGTTTCTCAAAGAATCACTGTCCAAAGGTTACAGCAGTATAGTCACTACATTAGAAAAATCAAGGAAGGGGCATAAGATAAGGATATATAAATTATAATAAGAACAGGTTGCTTTTATATCCTTTCCAATTTAATTACACTCACTGTCATAAAAATGGATTAGATACTGCTGTTTTCTCTTCCCATTACCATCTTTGTCATAAGAATGAGAAATCCAAACTTCAATGCTTGTCAGCTTCAGTCGGACACTGTGTAGTTCTTTAACCTTTCCACAGCTATGTCATTTTATTGGCTGGCTTTTCCATTTCTTTCATGTTTAAACCAAAGTAGCTTGAGGTAATGAACTGGAATGGATAACTAATCCCATAACAGCACATTGAAAAGGCCAAAGCAGTTCATCATTGTGTAATCAATATAATAAATTAGACAACACAAATCTTATTCCCATGAAAAAGGCTAACAAAGGATGCTAACAATTATTTATAGTGATAAAGATAGCTTATATGGAGAACAAAGGCTCATCTTCTTACAGTTTTAGTATTTTATATGCTGATTTTTTATACTCTGGCATTGAGCTGAAATTCACCATTAAGAGCACTGTAATACTTCATACATATCCATATTTTCCATTTATTGTTTAAACAATTTCATTAATTTCCTTAATTCATTTCAATGTTAATTTATTAATTTAAAATTCTGTGTTATCTTTTAGGAGAATGGACTATGGTAAAGTCATAAAAAAATAAAATTCAGTAACTTTTGATATAATTTTCAATCTGTAATGCCCAAAGTTTCTGGCAAAGTTTATGCCCTGATTCAAGAAAGCCATTGAGGCATGCACAGGAAAACATCCATCATCCACTCATGGTTCCCACCCCCTGGGAAGCCAGGGTGTCCACTGCCAGGACATCCAGGGGAGAGCCAGCTGCCATTTCCCTCAGGATCCTGCAGGACAAGTGTGCTGAGGAACAGGCAAGATGAGATCTCCTGAATCCCACTCTCAGATCTACCAGCTGAGCAATCTCACCTAAAACCAAAAGGATTTTCACAATACAGAGCAAGCACCCATGAAATACCAAACATGGATCCAGCTTTGCAATGAATGTAAACCTTCACAATAAAATGTATCATGATACTGTCATACTGCAAAATCCTATTTTCACCCTAAATACTGAATGATGAGACATCCACTATTTCTTGGTACTTATTCTTTGTTTAGTTATGTTTTTTACTGGGGAATTGAACATAGCTAATACAAACTCTGTAATGTAGACAAATATATTAATTATATCCTGCATACCACCTTGCATTTAAGTGTGGGCACTTTATCCACTTATTTTTAATGTACCAATTTAAAATGAGGTAGCAGTACAATTTTACAAAAAGACAACTGAGCAGACAAAGATTGAGACATAATAGTTTCTTTTTGGTGAGGACCAGAAGCATCTTTGATAGAGATGAACTCTTTGAAGATAATAGCTGCCAATTATTTGAGGATAAATTTAAGTGTATAGAGAGCCTGGATTTTTTTTTTTCTACCTTCATTAAGAATTTTAATGAAGTAGCTGCAGATTTTACAGTCATATTCACCTGTTGTGTCCTAGTGCACTGCAGACAAGTGTTTCTCTCTATGCAGTAGATTAGTAAGGGAGAAAAACATCTGTATTGTATATGGGAGTAGGTGGTATTAACTTGAATAGTTAATAATTTTTACTGTGCAAGTACCAAATTAGATGAGGAATATGCCTGCAGAAGGAAGAAAAAAATGTCTATAGGTTTCTAACTGCTACTTATTTTGGTCAAGATAATACCCTGATTTCAGATTCCGGGCATAGGGATTAACATGATAAATATGCAAACTTGCACAGCTAAGGTTAAGATGCAGTGCACAGTAAATATTTTACCAGCAGCTAAATGATGAGCCCACGTACTGCAAGTGACAGCTTTACTGGAAGCAGAAAGGGAGCCCAGGTAACAAAGAGTTTGAACCTGGCAGTAAAAGACAATATATATTCTGTTTTAACAAAGATTCAATAAGACTGTTTTAATATAAATGTTGCCTTAGCCAAACAGATTTCTAAACTGTGAGTTTGTTTTTCTAGGCTGCTAGGTGAATAGAGATGAACAAGCTCCTTGGACAGCATTTAAAAACAATATTTTTGTTAGACTGCACTGCTGAGAGTTGGGAATGAATATTGAAAAATAAGTATTTTATATTTCTCTGGGTCATGTTCCTCTGTGGATATTTGCATTATGAAATATATAACAAAAAAAGTATTAGTCACCAGACATCAGAGCCTGATCCAGCACCCACTAAAGTAAGAGCAAAAACTTCCACTGACTTCACTGGAAATTGGATCAGGCCCACAACACTTTTGTCCAAATTGTACATTTTTTGCCAGACTTTGATAGTGGAACAAAGCTTCTGACAGCAAAAGCCATTGCCACATTGCCTTTTCCCCATGGCAAACACCTGGGAGGAGCAGTGAGCTGTGTAGGACTGGAGAAGAAGGGCTGCTTGGACAACAAAGGACATCTACACCAGACAAAGGGAAGGAGCCAGATGAGACAGAAAGGAGGGAGAGGAGCCAAAGGAGAGTGATTACTGAGGAAGACATTGGTCTGACTTGTAAATTAGAAATGGGAAAGTTGGGACAGACTCTGAGGAAAGCTGGATAGGAGCTGCTGGCCAGCAGTGCTGCAGGGTCAGAGGGAAGTTTCCATGGCGAAGCCTGAAATAGTTGGAAAAAGGCAGGCAAGAAGCTACTGAGACAGGCATCAAAAGAAATAACAGAGAGAAAGCTCAGCAAGAAAACAGCTGCTGTGGCCACAATCATCTCCAAAACACAAAAAGGAGTTTGTTTGGTGAAGGCTGGACTGCAGCAGTTAGCACTGCCCAGTGACCTTTGCAGACAGTGATGGGCACAAGATTCAAAGTGAGAGGAGGGTGCTGAATAAAGGGATGGGCTACAGACACTCATACACAAATGTACTTTCCTTCAAAGATGCCTTAGTCAAGGCTTCTGAAGAACTGTGAACTAAATCACTATTAGAAAACATGGAAAAATAGGTGAAGCTGTTAAGGCAAACCAAATAAAAATAAAAAAAAAACCACATAAAATGAAGAGAAACAATTTTGATAGCTTATGCACTTTATTGCTGCTATACTCTCAAAACTTGTACAACTCAATAGCTGCATTTCATTCCTTTATTTGAATTAAACTAAAACAGATAAAACCTGGAGTCATTGTACATAATTAATAGAATATAAAGAGATAATCTGAAGGTAGTTTTAATGGTTTACATTCTATATTGTTTTCCTGAATCATTGAATAAACATTTATCAGCACAATAAATTTTAAATTAGGTTATATTTAAGAGGAGGATGAAATTACAGAACTGTTCCAATGTATCGTTCTTCCCAGACAACAAAACCCATGGCTGAATGGTTTTCTGATGAATTTCAGATGCTTGTGTTCAGCTGGCCTGTGTAGCAGCATTTGCAATATTGTAAATTTGGTAGAGAATTTCAGTTCTCAGTAACTCTGTCCTATGACAGCAAAAATCCAAATAATACATTTGAAATGCAAAACTACCAGAGAAAATTTGTTATTTATTTTAATTATTCACATCAGTGATATTGTAGCAGTGCCTAAGAAACTTAAAAATATTCCTGTCGTGATAAAAGCTACTCTTAGAAATAATTAAAAAGTCTTGACTGACTGGAGAAATAAATTGTTAAAAGCAGGAAAAAAAAAAGTGGTATCCTCAATTTTCAGCTAGAAAGCAATACACAAGAAGCCTCTCTGGCTAAGTAGAGGTTCAAAACCAGTCTGGTGACTCGTCCAGAAGTTAAAACAGCTGTTTTCCTCAAATAACTTGCCAAAGGGAATAGCACTATACCCATGAATAAGAGTTTTAGATGGTGGTCCTTTAATCTTTAACATGGACAAAATCAGTATCTTTCTCAGTAATGCACAAAATTTCTTTTCAGATCAGAAGCTTTGTACACTTAAGTAAAAACAAACTAGCAAGCAAACGAACAAACATCAAAAAATGTGTTTTGGAAAGATGTTGTAAATGTTAAAAAAGGATGACCCCTTAAAAAAAAAAATTAAGCAGCAGCTTTGCATGAATTAAGTGGCTGATGTATTCTATGAATGTTACCTGTCACTATAGAGATTTAACAAGAATACTTCAGAACTGATAACAGCAGTATTTGATATAAGAAAGATGCAATAGCAATCAGTAGCTCACATTACTTTCTTTTTTCAAGACTACATTAGTAATATTTTTATTTTTATTTGGCCAACAATCAAATTTCTGACACTGTATCTCTTCATGGCACATACATCAGAAATGGAATAAATAAATGTATTTACTACCTGTTTATTTTTACTGCTCCATCAGGCAGTAAAGGATGGTTCCTCAGCCTTACAGACCACATGTAAAGGAAGTGAAGTCAAACCTTTGGGCTGTTCTAGTCCAGCATTGATACAGGTGAGCAAGAAAAGACTTGCCAGGACTTAACTACTCAGTGGGGAGCTTGAGGTGGGGGGATGCCTTCATCATGTGGCAGAACATTAACTGAACATATGTTATCTGTAGTTTTTGGGGGGCAGGGGAAAGCAATAAGAAAAATATCTCTTGTCTTTAACAAGGGTGAATAAAATACAAATATGAAAACTATAAATCTTAAAATCTTTGTTTTCTGGTGACTTTGGTATTAAAGAAGCCTTATTAGCCTTCAACCTGATAAGTAATGTAGATAAGTAATTGCAAGCTGGGGCTTCCCTCTCTTCAAAGCAGACACTGTGATCAACTTGGAATGACACAAGTAATGAGGCCTCAGATAGCAAAGACATGGCAGACTTTATCTGACATGGCCCTTAATAGCATTGTTTTAATTGCCAGAAATCTCAAAAACCTCATGCTGGGCTGCAGACAAAAAGGGTCTTCTGAAGGCATTTCGATTGCTGTTAAGGAGCTACTTCCTTCCATTGCATTGTTGGGATTTTTTCTGTCTACTGGGAGCCTTTCAGAGCCTAGGTGATAAAACAAAGGTGGAGCAACACTCAGCATGAAATGAAGCAGTGTAAGAACAGGTTGAGACCAGCTGCTTTTGCTGTAGCACATGGAGGTTTCAGAGGAAGGTAGGAAATAAAGATGCTGAGGTAGCAAGGGTTAACCACGGTTGAAAAAAATTGAGACTGAATTAAATACCATATGAAAGCAGTGAGAATTGATTTTATAATGATATATAGCATCCAGTGCACTCTAATTAGTTGCATATTACTGCTTACTATGAAATGTGTGGAATTGGAAGCCTCACAATACACCAAAATACTACATTAGGCCAAACCAGCAGCTTCAGCTAGAGAAAAATTGTTTTACAGGGTTTCTCCATGAGAGCCTGTTCTCATTCGTTGTACACTTGTCAAATTCATCAGTTCAAGCTCAACTTTTTAGGCTAGATATCTGTGAATATTTGGAGGTAGACATGGCTTAAATAGTTTAGCTCTTGTTAAAAAATGACATTAGGGAAAGAATGTTTCAGAAAACATATTGGTCTGTGAGCTGACAAAAAGTAGCTGCTGCAAAAGAGACTGCTGTCTCTAGGACCCTAACTTTGCTCCCGTGAAAAGCTGAAAATCTAGAGAAAATTAAGTATTTAGGATAGAGAACAGCCCCTCTGTTTCTTAAGCACTGGGAAGGACAGGGCTCAGTAGCTACCTTTGCCAGGTATCTGTGCAGCTTTGAGAAGAAAGATTCACAGGCTGCAAGCAGTGCTAGGCGGGGATGATCGTGCCAGCTCTTCTGTTGGTGTTTCTACACAACAGTGAAGTACTCGGGTGCACCAGCCCGAACTCTAAAAACAACAGGTCTGTGTCAGCATGAAGCTGCACAGAGACTAACCCTTTTCTTCTTGGCCAGTCTCAGGGAAAGAGGAAAGGCAGATTTGGTTAAGCAAAGGTGTTGCTTCCAGCATCAGATCTGATTTCTGTAGTTGTAGCTCTACTGTACTTGTTCCCACAGTAAGAGTGAGACAGCAAGTCACAACTAGAGTGGTTGGTAAACTCAGTAAACCAGAGACATTTGACACAGAAAAACCTACCTCTTATTTATTAAATTGTGAGTAATCCCAGCTTCATTTGCTTTGAACTGGAGTTGCACAATTGATAAACATTGTGCTACCTTTCTTGTTCTCCCTAGGCACTAACTCCAGTGTATTAAACCCCTCAGTGGACAACCCTCTAGAACAACCTGTATTTCATAGGGAGCAAAGCTTACATGTCTGAACTTCATGACAGCTCCTCAGGTGAGAGTTTTCCACCTTTATCTACTGATAATCATTAATTTAAAAGAGTGGATTAACCCTGCCCTGTCTTTAAGTTAGGCAGGCTTTTGGTGAAGCAGAAGCTTGCATGAGTCCAATTAGCTCATGACTTAAAAACCTATCTTTAATTTCAGTAGCTCAGTATTAGTTTAAGATTTCAGTAGTTTGATATCTTCTTTTCACATGGAATTTGAACATATATGTAGCTTCATATTTAGTTAATGCCAGTAAGACCTGAAATATTACTTTTCAAATTCAGCTACAAATTCAGCTAATATAAAGACTTCATAGATTGATAAGTATTAAATTTCATCTCTTTTTGTCCCTGTCTTCTTTTGCCTTCATAACTTAAGTCTGTCCAGGGTTGCTTTTGGATAGATACTTTCACTCAGAAATTATTCACTCTCTGTTCCATGCAAAATATATGCATATGCAAGGTTAAAAGTAAGCACAGAAACCATCACAAATATTACTGGACCCACTGCTTTTAATGATTGTTTTGCAGTTTACATACAGTCCAGATTTTGAGATAAATAAAGAGTTTTATAGGAGTTTAAGATTAGAAAGCACCTTTAGTAGTATTGATATACTGAGAAGCTTAAGAAACTTTGTAAAAGTCAGTGATTTCTCATTCTTAATGATCAGTTTTTGTCTTTATGTGTGTGGCAATTATAGTACAAACCTAGAATCTATCAGTTGCCTTGCCCAAATTTTGTTTGATTTTTGCCCAAATTTGAAGGCATTCTGTAGAAAAGCCGTCTTTTCTAACTTTTACAGTTCAGCATCTCAGTTATCTACTGAGCTAGGCACAAGTTTCTTACACAGAATCCCATAACAGCTGAGTTTAGGACCTCTGGAAATCACCTAATCCAAGCTTCCTAGTCACGGCAGAGTCATCTATGACACACTGCCCAGGACTGCTATCAGTCTGGTTTGAAAATCTTCACCAAAGAGACTCTACAACATCTCCAAATAGTCTGTTTCAGTACTCAGCCCTTCTCAAAGTGACAAAAAAATCTTTCTTACATTTAGAGAGAATCCTAAACGATTTCCCTGAGTCTTCTCTGGCCTCAGCCTTTCTGTGCATGAAAGGTTTTTTAGTCCCCTAACATTCTCTGTAACTCCATGATGTACTGGGGAGCATAGCTGGACTCGAGACTCCATGTGTGACCTCACCAGTCCTAAGTAGAGAGGAAAGATCACCACCCTTGTCCTGCTGGCAAGAGTCTGCCAAATGCAGTCCAGGATGATGTTTGGCTTCTTCAGCATGAAGGCCACATTGTTCATCTTGCTCACCAAAACTCCTGGGTCATTCTCTTCAAAGCTGCTTTCCAGATTATCAGTCCCAGTATGTAATGGTACATGAGTTTGTTCTTCCCTAGGTACAGGACTTTGCATTTCTTTTTGTGAATTTTTTGAAGTTCCTCTCTCCAAACCTTCCAGGTCCCTCTGAATGGCAACACACCCATCTGGGATATCAGCCAGTGGTAAGAGACAGGCACCTACAAACACATCAGGTCCTTTTACCAGACTTATATACTGTCTTCTCCATTAGCTGTAGAGGCAAACTAGAAACCTGATTAGAACAGTCCCTAGTATCTAGGTGGCTGAAGTTAAAGAATTTATAGCCTACTCTTTTGCCAGCTCAACAGATTCTCTCTTGTCTATTCTCTACCATGTCCATCAAGATATGAACACAATGTGGATGATTAGTACCAGTCATCTACAGTTATATGATCTTCTCTGCAATACTTATGGAAGAAAATACTTCCCTTTTGCAGGCACCAAAATCTCAGTTGTTTTCTGGACGTATCCCTGTTCACTGCACATTAATAACCCAGTCATGAAGGAATAGATCAAAATCTTAGAATCATAGAATGGGTTAGGCTGGAAGGGATATTAAAGATCACACAGTTCCAACCACATTGCAATGGGCAGGGACACCTATCACTAACCCAGGTTGTTCAGGGCCCCATCCAACCTGGCCTTGAATAACTCTGGTGATGGGACGAGAGTTTTGGTTGTGATGGGACCACAACTTTGGGTAACCTATTCCAGCACCTCTCTACTCTCCTAATGAAGAAAGTTTTCTATATATCTAATCTAAATCAACCCTCTTTTAGTTTAAAGATATTCTCCCTTGTTTTATCACTACAGGCCTTGTAAAAAAGTCCCTCTTCGACTTTCTTGTAAGCACATTCTGTTTTATCTTGTCTTTTTTTTCCCCCTCTCAAAAGAATCCATGTTAATAATTTATTGTCAGCAATGCAACAGCTTCTGTATTTCCCACGAGCTCCACTCTCATCTGTAAACTGGTGACACTGAAATCTGCTGACACTATGCTTATATCACAGTGACTGAGCTTTTTGTGACCTGCACATCTTCTAGGAGCCCTGAATTCTTGCATATTCCACAATATTTATCACAGAATTGACTACAGTTAAAATCATGAGATTATTTCAACAAGTATAAGCACTTGCTCTTTGACAGCACTCCAAGCTGTGCTTTTTCTTTGATGCCCAGTGGCTCCCACACAGACTTCACACCGTTATTGCAGCACTAACATGTTCGGTATCTTTCTCTTACTAAATACATTTGCTTTCAGTTTGAGTAAAGCAGTGAATGCAGAAAAAAAATCTTCACTCACTGGTAGCACAGAAAAGCAGTTATTTCATATTTTAAAAATTACAGGAAATTCCACATCTGCTGATTAATGGGAGCCATTCTGCTGTACATTTTTAGCCTCATAATTATCAGTGAAGGTTAGTTAGTCTTTCTCAAAGCAATAGGCCAGATTTTGAACACAAATGTTCTGCCAAACAGCCAGGCCCTGCTCCTTCTTTCCCCCTGCTCAGGAGACATTATTGCTACAATAATGCCTATTGCTGCAGGCTGCAGTTGTATTTTCACTTCCAGGAGATCTCCAAGGACACTGCATTCCCGGTTTACGTGCTTCCCATCATCACTGAATGTTGTGTCTTTCCTCTCTCTGCAAGTGAGCATGAGGGGAAACTAGACAGATATAGCCAGATAATTGTCTTTATCAGTGACACAAGGTTTAGCTACTTAGGGCCCCACTGCTCCAGCTAGGCTCCAATGGCTTACACAGTAACAGCAGGAGCATTGATAAAGCACTTCTTAACTGTTTTGAGGGATAATATAAAATTTATCCAGATTATTCCTTCTATTCCTGGAAAACAGCTTGTTTTGCAGCCTGGTCCTGCTAACAGCCATGTGCTAGGCAGTACTAGGTAAACCATAGTGGTTTTTCTTATATCCCAGAATGTCCCTATATACAAGCTTAATCTGGACTGACTTACAGAATGAAAAATTAACATTCAGCCTCCAAGTTAGTATCAAGGTTTTGATAAAGAGATGGGATTTTTTTTAAAGAAACACAGCTGAAGATTTACATAAATATCCTTAAAGGACGTTTTAAACAAAAAGGTTTTGGTTTTTTTCACATTAGACCTTTCTATAAAGGTTACATGGGCTATTTTTGGAGTTGATGTTACAAATTTTGGCTCAACCAGTGGAGAAAACAGAGGCTTAAAATTGCTACAGTGAGAGAAGAGCAGCCTGATGCTTTCTTTGCTCTATGTCCAATGCATTAGGAAATATGCCTTTGAAATCAAAGAGCTTTCAGAAAACTGAATTCCCTGTATAGTTAGAAGACTAAACCTACTTGGAACAAAAAGGAAATGGACTTTGTGATATCACTGTAGTATTTCTAGCAAAGATGAGTCATGGGGCTTGACCAAATATAGTATTGCTTTAGGGAAGTTAGCCTTTAATTGACACTTTTAAAATTTTTTCTGTCTCCGGGAAAACAGCCTCAGGTTTCTCTTGTAGAAAATCTGGCAAAAACAACACTCTTTTTCAAATGAATCCAGGAAATTTCATGAAATAATCTAACTGGGATGCAGAGTACAGAATACAGAACACAGAATAGACATTTCAAACCTCAGATTTGAAAGCCACTTATAGTCATGGATGTTTCTCAACACAAAAGTTGCACCACTGGAAATGTACTGGCACTCAGGAAAACATCTTCAAATCAGTGTAATTGCTTGTGTAGTTCAGTACTTTGCTGGTGCAAATGTCACAGTACAACTTTTCAATGGTTTTTTTTTCAATGGTCAGAGTGACATGATCCAACAGAACAGAGAAAGTAAAAGTAGAGCTTATCATTGTCTTACACAGTTTTAATTCTTTCATGTGTTAATATTAAATCCCCACTCCTTTGCGAAAAATGCAAGGAACAGAGAAATCTGTAAAAATTCTACATTAGAATGTAATATAGAACCTCCTCCCAGTACCTGGGGGAAACCTGCAAGAAAGGTGGAGATTAATGGTGTACAAGAACAGGGAGTGACAGGACAGGAAGGAATGGATTCAAACTAAAAGAGAGTAGGTTTGGATTAGATGTTAGAAGGAAACTCATTACTGTGAGGGTGGTGAGGCACTGGGACAGGTTGCCCAGAGAAGCTATGGATGCTCCAGCCCTGGAAGTGTTCAAGGCCAGCTTGAATGGGGCTCTGAGCAACCTGGTCTACTAGAAGTTATCCCTGCCAAGAGCAGGAGGGTGGAACTACATTAGTATATAACTCTGAACTTCATATAAAGTGTTAGTAAGTTCTCTTCACAGTTTAGTCAGACAAAACAATCCTTTTCCAGCCAAGAACCAAGGACACCATTTCAGCTTTGGGCCCGAAAAGTGTAAACAGCAGAGAATTGAGGAGAGCAAACTGGGAGGATGGTGCTTCATAACCTGAAGCTTTAATTGGACAATTAACCCCAATATGGAAAAGCACCAAAACTTACAAAAATGTAAAAACTCATGACTCACCGTCCCTCTTGGGTGGAGCCACGGCTGGGCTCTTGTACTGCCCAGGGTGTATCCTTTGAAGGCCTCTTTAATAAATACCTAGTTTATTCCTTTAACACTGCCTAGCCTCTGTTCTAGGTAGCCTCTTAAGGCATCATTACCTTGATGACAACCTCATTTAAGCAAATTTCACACCTCTGCATTATTATTCTTGATTTATACCAACATAAATCAAGGAAGAATTGGGACAAGCTATTTAAAAATTCAGCAAGTAGCTGAAGAGACCATTTATATTATCTTTGTAGATGCATTTAAAATCAACATTTAATGAGTATGTGACTCATCAAGTTAAACTTGTTTTTATCAGAGGCTGGTATTGAACACTAGATTGCCACTAGGTCACAAAGAAAGACAGATGTTAAAGGGCAATTTGTAGCTATGCTGGATAAGTTAGCACAGACTTACTTGGAAAGGATTTGACTCAATAATTTATTCTAAATCATCTGGGTGTTTTTGGTTTTTTTTTTTTGTTGTTTTTTTTTTTTTTTTTTTTTTTGTTTGTTTTGTTTTTGTTTGTTTTTTGTTTTTTTCTAAAAGCATCTTCCACTTAGATTTTGGGATTCTATTTTAATTTTTTTTTATGAACAAGTAAGTTTTGTTGTAGAAGTGCTACTTTAAAATCTTAACTACAATATACTTAGCTGACATAAATTGCTATAGCATCGACATGAATGATCATTAATTCACATGTATGTTAGGTATCAAAGGCACTGAAGATGTAAGAACTTACAGAAGTGTTAGCTCTTTTATTCTATTACTGTAATTAATCCTAAAGGAGTTCTCTCCAGTAAAGCCAGTTGCTTTAAGAATATTGACAACACTAACTCATCTGACCAGCATGTTCTTTCATTCCCATTGGGACTTAAACACCCTTAAAGTGAAGTTACAATCAGCTGTAAAGATAATATATGCATTTACAAAAAGGAAGCAGTTAAATAAAAACATTTCACAAACACCTGAAAAATTTACATAGTATAGCATTCACACTTTGAGAAAACTAGAGGAAAACATTGTTGAAAAATGCATTTTTTGTTGAAGTACTATGGCCCTATAGAGTCTTGCCAAACTTTTCAAATAACAAGATTTTTTGGTTGGTTTGTCATTGGAAAAAAGGACAAATGAAAAAAGAATTATGCTATGATTTAAAAACTACCTTTCCACAAGATGAAACCCCAAAAACACATTTGCTTCTGACAGGATAATTTCTTAGCTAGTTTTTAATCTTCAAAGGCATATTCTGAGGTGATTTTTGCCACATGCAACTGATTTTGGTTTTTGTTTTCCTGGGGTTTTTTTCCAGAGCAAGGGACTTTTCAAACGTTCTTTCTCCTTCTTTAAAACACTAAATAATCTCAGATAGGTGCAACATTGAGGCTGAAGCCAAGGTGTTATATCTAAGCTGGAGAGTGTTTAATATCCTGCAAGTGGTGTCTTCCTATCAGCTGAAGGAAGAAGAAAACAGCAGTCTGTAGGCAAAAGTTTTGGAATTCTTCTGATTTGTGGACTGCTATAGTTAACCCAGTATTGTTCATTTGAAACTCACATGGGTGCTGAAATCTCTAAGTTCTCCCAAACTTTTAATCACTAGTCTTTCAGAAGACAGAAAAAACTATACAGTGAAAATGTAGGAAATACGATTCTGTGAACAGAGCAGGACATTTTACTTCATATGGCATTGATATGTTCCATCTGAATATAAAAGTACTTGGGTTATTCCCACTGTTTGCCTAATGGCCAAAGAAAACCAGAATTCTCCTCACTCCTCTCTAACATGATGATGCAAATCCCATTCTTCTACAAGGCAGTGTGGTGCTTATTCTGTAAGTTCCTTTTAAAGGACAATTATATCTATGTTATATCATGAACACTTCTTCTTGGAATCTCCTAAGCATAGAAAAAGTTAAAAACTAGAGCTTTCTATTGATTTCAGCAAGACACCATAATTCTCTGAAGATAGGAGTCAGCTGTTTCTTCTTTGAGAAACTGAAGCTTTGGAAAGTGCTTAACAATTCCAATACTCCTATTTTTTTGGTTGCCTTTATTGCTGTTACCAAAAGACTCTTGCTGTGGCCTGATAATGTCTAGTACAGGTGCCTGAATAGAGGGTGTATCAGAGCTCTGAGCACCAAGTGACATCCTGCCGAGGCATTATTTCTGGACTGTCAATGGAGTTGAAAGCTCCTGAGGGATTCCAAAATGGGCCACAACCAAAGACTGATCAAAAGGAGTCAGAAATCAAGCAATTTCCTCTAATTGGATCCTTGCAGCACTTACAGAGAGAATTATTTCAGAAACCCACTTTTAGAAGGCGGCATGTAGGAAGGTTCAAATGCTGTATAGATAGAGTACCAGTAATTAAAATTGGACTCCCATTCATTGTATAATTTAGAGATGACTGATTCCCTGAACACCCTTTTCATCCTTACCAAATAGTACCTGAGCCTGGGACAACCTACCCTCTCTATTTTCAGACTTGGTTCTACTATTCTTATCTTCTCTATGTTCTCAAACCCTGCTCAGGTGCTCAGGAATAGTGTGAAATGCTTAGTTCATGTTTAGATCAGAATAGTTCTTCTAAGGGCTGTGAGGAATAAAAGGGATGCCTTGAATTTAAAGCTCCCTCAGCAGTGGGCTGAAAGTGGTGATAGGTTAGAGCGTGGCTGTGCATTTGGAATGTTACTTTTGGATGGCACCTGCACCATTGAAGCTGTCTGCCCTGCTGTAGAGAGGTTTGATGTGACACTTAGAGGCACATATCAATTAACTGAAGTCAGGGTCCTTATTCTCATGCAAATTATGCATTGTGAACATGAGAAGCAAACTCAGACTAACATCTGTCATATACCACCTACAAAAGATTTCTGCTTTCATGTCTCAAGGCTGTCTTGGTTTAGCCATAAATCGTATTTTGACAGGGTTTAATAAAATACAAATTATGGAACTAGTGAGTCATGCTCAGTTTTTCCATCAGACAAATTCAAATGGGTGTACATTTTGAATGAGCTGTAAATAGATTAAATTGTAAACCTAATCCTTGGAACTTTTGCAGCTTTACAGATTTTAGAGATGATTTTGAGATGATTTCTCATTCAGAATTCATTCCTAAATTAATGCTGAGCATGACTGTGTAATGTGTTTGTTATGAGGCAGGATTAAAGGGATTTACCCAACATTATATCAGCTACTGTATGTGTTTTAGACATTCACATAAGCACTTTTTTTTTTACATTTATTCACCAGAAGGTCTCTATAAATTAAAAGAATCAAAATGTTCTTTAACTCCTTTGTAGTGCACTGCTGCTAGGCTCAGATTCATTCTGGTGAACTACAAATGCACAGCCAAGGTGTTTACATGAGGAAAATGGCTGTTCCAAGCTTCCTTTGGGGTCAAGAGCACCTGGAGCTCCAGCCCTGCCCTGCCCTGCCCTTAGGAAGTTGCAGCCATGGAGAGAGAGCTCCATCTCCCTGCTTTGAGAAGGCCTCAAAGCAAATTCCCTTGTCTGTTTGGCACTTCATAGAAATGCTTTATTCTTTCCTGATATGCTCCGATTCTCCTCTCCTTTCTATTTCATAGAATTGATTTTGCTGTCAAAAACATGATTGTATTTTTACAGCACATATTAGGGAAGTACAGTGTGAAACATGAAGGGGAAAAAAAGAAAATATTAAAAGAGAAGAAGAAAAAGTTGATATGTCCAAACATTTTGATCAAACACTTGTAAGAAATAGGACAAATAGAAACTTTTTGTGAAATACCATTCAGTGTTGAGGGAAACTGGACGGAACCATTTATTTGCATTCTGTTTTTCCTTTTTCTGTTGCTTTTTACTTCTTTGTTAGTTTTTAATTCCCTCTTGGGGTGTCTACTACATATTGCTCATGCAACGAAGTGTTATGGAACTAAGAGTGGAATATATTAAAGCAAAGACTAGTTCAGCTAAATGGCCTGTGTGGTTTACTTTTGTCAGAAATCACCTTTGCATCCTGAACTGCTTCCTGAAAAGTGTAGAAGTACCCAGATAGCCAGGCACCTTAATGGACCAATGTACATAAGAATGACATTAGGTTACTCCTATTCTTCTTTGCTTACACTTTTCTATACCCAATTCTTTGAAGGTTAACCTAATTCCCTTTAAATAGGTTTTTCAGGCAACTTTTTTAGGTATCACAGAATGGCCTGGGTTGGCATTAAAGATCATCTAATCCCAGTCCCCCTGCCATGGGCAGGGACACCTTTCACTAGAACAGGTTGCTCAGAGCCCTGTCCAACCTGGATTTAAACTCTTCTAGGGATGGGGTAGCCACAGCTTCTCCGAGCAAAGCTGAAAAAAAGGAGGTATAATGGTTTTAAAAGTGAAGTTATAGAGCAAGTGGTATGCAGGATTTATTATTTATTTCCAGAAGTAAGAGGTATTTCTGTGCTGCAGTTTACACACACGTCCCATATTCATCCTGACAACTCAATAGAAAATGGCCTCCATTTCATGGGTTGATCATAAGTGATGCTTTGCCTCTTTTTAACATTCCATTTCATTGATTCTGAAGAGCTTATAAGCAGGCTGAAGTATTTCTTTTAATCCACAGAATGTGTATGTCTGCAGAAGACTAAGCTGCTTTGGATCTAGTTCTCAGTAGTGAGAAAACACTCAATAAACTTAATCTACAAAAAGATAAATTCAGACTAACATTTTTTGGTTTCAAACTAACAATTATTTTCAGAATGATTCATCCTCACTTTTTTAAACACTTCACATAACAATGAGTACAAATTTAGGTTTTGTTATTTTTTATTGACACGTGAGCAGAGCTGCATTAGTGAACTATTACAGAAAGAACATCTGCAGCCTTTCTCAAGGCAGAAGAAAATATGTCCGTAAAGTTTTTATATTTTGGAACTTACTGCCATTGTATTTATTTCATTTTACAATACAGAGAAAAATAATAAAAAAATATATTAGAAAAAGCTGTTGCAGAACATAAGTTTGCTGCTTTGGGATAAATGAGTAATGGCTACATAACTGTCATCACACAATCAATTTTAAGCCTTCTTTCACGGTATACAGCTCTAGGCTTGGGCAATGCAACTAATTAGAGGGTGAAATCAAAGCCATATATCTTTCTTCTCTTGTGGATTTTTATTCCTTGTCTTTAAGTGGCTATCATGCCCTTCTAACTGTATGAAATTAAATTAAATTGCATTTTTCCAACCAACATTTCCATATTCCTGTCAAATAATGTACACGTGCTAAAAGAAAAACATATTAGTAAGTGAAAGGCACTGCTGTTAGTGGTAGATAAGAGAAAAGAAGTCAAGAAACTGCTGCTCTTCATGGTCTAGAGTATAGCCATGAGCACTGCTGCTGTTCTAGGAAAAGGAGGGATACAGTCAGAAAGTTCATGATTTAGCATCAGGTTTCAGTGGCCAGCAGCATCTTAATTTAGGGGTGCTATGTTAAAAATAGCTTAACTTATATTCAAACAAATGTGAAAATTTTGGTAGTTCTAATTTTACATTAAAGAAAGTTTTTATTTTTGTTCTTCTAGCGCTTTTCTTGACATGTGCTTTTAGCAAATTTGCAGAGATTCACTTAACTGATTTTTCTAAGTCCAAAGCCAAATTGTACTCTTGGTACCCTAATTCTGAAATGATCTTTAACATGTTTTGTGACTATGACCAAGGGAGTCAAAGACAACATTCCAGGAGCAGGCTGAACAAAAGGTAATTGAGGAACCTCTGGGCAGATCTGCTGATATATACTTTGCCATAAATACAAGAGCCCTGAAGGAAGGTTGAAAGGTAAAAGGCAATTCCTGTATTAATATTTGTGCATTGTTCACACCAGTTTTGATATCCAAAATTTTGCCAATGTTCACAGACCCAGCTATAAACTTTTATCTCAGCCAGAACTCCAAAGCAAGAAAAGAAAATTCAGCCAAATATATGTTTTCTGAATTTTACAAAATACTACTAGACTTACAAAGACTGATTATATTTTCTACTCTACCTAGTAGAATAAAAGATGTCTGTGAGAAAGACATATGTTTCCAAAAGAAAATTATTTTAGTCATGAAATTGTTCTTTGTGTATTTAGCTCTACTAAAAGTACTAGTTTATGTGTTCCCAGGAAAGTCAGAAAACTTAGTTTCTTTAAGAGCTTGTTTTCTCCCTGTCCAGTTAGAAAGTTTCTAATAGTCCTAATCTAATCACAGGAAGATTTCTCAAAGGCTGTCCATCAGTATCAAGATCACCATTGTCATGAGATCAGAAGCTGATACTCAAAACCTTATTTCAATTTCTCTCTGAGGGACCAGCCACACAGTGGTACCTCATTTCTCCTACAGACCTCCTTCCACATGTAAACTGTATGAGCTCATTGAGGCAGAAACCTCTGAACCCATCTGTGTCCCATCACATCAAAGTTCTTGCTTTCTGGAAGGGAGTGATGCATCTCATTCTAAAACTGATCAGAATTTTGCCTCAAAGCGCCTCTCTTTTCTCCAATAATGAAGAAAACCACAATAAATAGCTGAAATGCAGACATCTGCATAGCAAACAATTAAATTTACATGAAATGAAATCTTGCCCGAAGGGTCGATAATTAAAGCGCAATTATATTCCCAAGTTACATGAAGAGGATCCCACCCACTGTCTTTAAACTACTGTTGCTATTATCTATTTGCAGTGAGCTAAAACAAGAAGATTTGGACCAAGTTTGACATCTCAGTATACTTTGTCTCATACAACCACTGTCTCAAAGCATGAGACTTTCAGTTTGAATGTGAATGGATAAGGAAGGGGCAAAGAGAAAAAATACCACAGCAACATTATGTGCCTACAGATATTAAATAATAATTGGTGTATTAATTAAAAGTCACTATTTACTTTCTATATGATGAATCATCAAAAATCATAAATCCATAAATTCAGAGATATTCACAATCTCCACTGAGTCTTATCTGGGCAAGATGTACTTCTGGCATGATAGAAAAATTATTTCAAGTAACCTTCAGGGGAGGAATATACAAACTTTACACAAGAAACAAGGTGAAAATATTAATGATGAAGAGCACAAGAAACATTTTACAAAAAATAAAAATATATTGTTTAAATTTGATTCAAAATCCTTCCTTTATTTTTTTTTTCTTTTCTTCCTGGCTTGCTTCTGTAATTTCTGATCTCAAATAATAAGAATAAAAAGGTTTGGCATTATATCTCTTTTTGTCACAATATGTTGTGGTAAAATAGCCTTTGTTGTTTACACATAAACCAGTAATAATAATCAAAATTTTCAGTTTAAAGTCAGCTAAAATCAGTATTCCTGTAACTGCAAAATGTCTTGAATTGTACCTCTATATTTGTCCTCTCTCCTACCTTCTGGATGTGGAGAGGGAAAGGTGGAGTAGCCCAGTGGTGATGAAATACTCCTTGCTATCTGTTCTAACAAGACCTATTGCAATTTTTAAAACCCTGAATGGAAACAATACCAAACGAACAAGAAAACAGACTTCCAAACAGGAAGGCATGAAAGCAGAACATATTACAGATTGACCAAAGAACAGGAGGCCCCCCGAGCAGCCTTCTGGGTGTGCTGTAAAAAAAAACCTATCAGGAAATATGTGATAGCATATGGAGGAGTGGATGATAAAACCTTTCAAACACAAAATCTGCAAGGGGTGAGATACTAAAATCTGCTGGAAGATACTGGTGAGATGCAGCCACAGACCATGTTTGGAAAAGCACTGGATGTACCTTACAAGCTTCCAAGCTCTTTTAAGCAATACACTTGTGTGGTTTTCATTTAGTCCCTTTTGTTTCTTCCAAAGGATGATTATTTCCTAAGCATTAACAAAGTGTGCAAAAGCATTATGTGCATGCAAAGACATTACTATGTGTCATACAAGAAGAAATCTGTCTTCAATTATATTTGAAGCAATTACTTTGATATCATCTTTTGTTTACAGTAAGCTACCATGAACAAGGATATCCCTCAGGAAAAAGGATTTGAGGAGGACATAGGAAGAAAAGGCTCTGAAAACAATGTTAGTTTTGAAGTTTTTTCTAAGGAGAAAAAAAAAATCACGTGCAAAGTCTGTGCAAAAAAAGAAATCCTCGCTCACCAAAAAGAGTTTGATGACAAAAAACAGGAGGAAAATAGTTGGGATCCAAGGGATTTCAAGAATTAAAAATCAAAAAATGTCTACAGATTTTGAGGTAGCTTTGCTACCTCCCACATTTTTTGGGTTTTTTTCTTGAGTGGATATGTTTTTCTTAGGTAGCTGATGAAGAACTAATTGCTTCCATGTTCAGCAATGCTTTAGCTTTATTTCTTGAATACAAGGAAAAAGGAACATAGTTAACAGCCACACTTATCCTTTATTTTTTTTTCTTTTAGGTAACAGTCTGTAAGATGAAAGCATGATTCATTTCATAACTAGGAAATGATGCTGCAGCTACATGTAGCGAGCAGGAGTTCTTGAACTGCACTTGTTTGCTTCCACAATGAACTGTTGAGGAGGAGCACGCCCACACTAGGAGAACTTCGGTGTCTGTGCCATGCTGGGGGAGCAGAGGTTCAGGGACATGAACCAGGATGGGGCAGGGAGCTAGACTGCAGCACTGTCTTTGACCTCAGACCCCTGGGCAAATTAGCCTCTGGAAAGAACTGAAATGTGTGGTGTAAAAACAAGTGAGCAATGCTGCAGCCTGGGACCAGACTGACACCTCTTAGACATGAGGGGATCTTGGCAGGCTGTGTGATGGCAGCAGTGCTTTCTCTCAGATATCCAGCATGATCCACCAGGCCTTGCCAGCAGACATGGCTGTGTGGCTGTGTTAAACCAGGCTTCCAGGCTTCTGGAATAGCATCAGGTGATATACAGCCTTACACAATCACTACAGACATGGGAGCTTCTGTCCTTATCACGGAACTCAGAACAGCCCAATGACATTCTGGCACGTCTAAGACACAGCTTGTGATATATCTCAAGGATAACCAACACTGGTACATCAAATTTTGCAAGCTTTAAAATCAGTCCTTAAAATTAGAATACATGGGCTTATTCCACCCATATAACTCACATGAATAATTTTTGAGTTGGCCCACCCAGCCATCCACAGTAAAATTATTCTAATTCTTTTGGATCCATGTACACCAAACTTACCTAGGGATAAAACAGCTTTCTTAGGGTGCTTTTTGTCCGACAGTGGTATTTTATGAAAATTAGGATGTAAGGATGTGACCAGAGCCTTAGGGCTTCCTCCTTCCTTTACGTAGTGACAGACTCTGAAAAGACAGAATCAGACCTCTAATATATAGCCTGTCTGTAATAGCAGCATACAAAAAACTCTTAGGAAAGTAGAAGGCATAGTATCTTGTTTAATGCAAACATATTAGCATGTGAATGGGAGCTGATATCTTTGAGTCCTACAAAAAGAGCTTGCAAGTCAAAACCAAACTGAAATACAATTTTAATACACTTGAAAATGTATAATGTAGAATGAGAAGCTTTCCCTTATCAAAATCCTTTTATATTGACTTTCTCCTTTTGTTTCTCTAGTCACAGGAAATACCTGTGTGTGTGTGTTTTCAACATCTAAATGCACTTTCTTGCCTTAAATATAGAATCAAAAGTTAGGAAAACAATATTCTTTGTGCTCTGCAGGTTTTCCCTATGAGGAATGCAGGCTACTGCAGTATGTTTTTGTAAGTGCCGTGCTTACAAGTGTAGCTCCCATGTTACTTGCTAGCTCAGTTTTCAATGCCCCTGGCTCTCTCATTATTTACCTTGTTTCTGAAGCTCCTTGTAAGGTGAAAAGAAGCTGTTACTGAAACATACAATAAAATGTAGTTTTCACCCTGAAAAGAAGGGTGAATAATTTGTTGACTGAATCATATACTCATTTAGGTTGGAAGAGGCCTTTAAGATCATTGAGTACAACCATCAAGCACTTCCACCAGTTGCCCCAGTATCTTTGAATGGGTGCCACCTGGCCCCATGGACTTCTGTGTTTCCAAGTAGTGTAGCAGGCCACTGACCATTTCCCCTTAGATTATGAGGATTTCCTTTTGCTCCCCATCCCTGTTTTCTAACTCAGGGGGCCTGGTACTCCAACAACTGCTCTTGCTATTAAAGGCTGAGGCAAAGGAAGCATTAAGTACCTCAGACTTTTTTTTCATCCTTTGTCACTATGTTTGGCCCAACAAGTAATAGAGGATGGAGTTTTTCCTTGGCCCTCATTTTGTTTGAAAGTGTTTATAGAAAGCTTTTTTATTGTGCTTTATATACATAGCCAGAAAAAGTTTAGTTGAGTTTTGCCTCTTCAAATTTTCCTCCTGAAAAACCTCACGAAATCCTTATAGTCGTCCTGAGTTCCCTGCCCCTTCTTCCAAAGGTCATAAAAACATGGAGTTTTTTTACTGAGTTCTAGCCAAATTCTCTGTTCAGTCAGGTCAGTCTTCTTCCCCACTGGCTCATCTTTTGGCACATGGGGACAGCCTGTGCTGGTAGCATTAAGATTCCCTTCTTGAAGAATGTACAAACCTCCTGGACTCCTTTGCTCTTCAGGACTGTTCCCCAAGGAACTCTCTCAACCAGTCTCCTAAAAAGACTAAAGTTGCCCTCTGGAAATCCAAACTGGTAGAAGTTTTTCTA
The DNA here is from genome assembly GCA_013400575.1 of Peucedramus taeniatus. Taxonomy (NCBI): domain Eukaryota; kingdom Metazoa; phylum Chordata; class Aves; order Passeriformes; family Fringillidae; genus Peucedramus; species Peucedramus taeniatus. Next base: position 107,983 of record WBNO01029778.1, read on the forward strand.
GCACTCATCCTTACTTCTCTGGGAATTAAGCATTCTTATAATTTCATGATCACTGTGCCCAAGATGATCTCCAATCATCACATCAATCACAAGTCCTTGTCTGTTTGTGAAACTCAGGTCAGGGGGGACACCTTCCTCAGTCAGCTGAGTCACAAAACTGACTTTAATGCCTCCTCCTGACTGTGACCAGGTCTGTAAGGGGCCACAACAGGCACATGGAGCATCTTACACCTGGAAGAGAACGAAGGCAGAATAGGAAGGCAGCGGAGGAGATGGGAAAGAAGCGTGGTGAGCAGAAAAGCAGCTGAGCCATTTGAACCTGTCTGTAGAGGGATTATGAAATGAATCTGTAGCCTTGAACAGGATCCCAAAACTACTGAAGAACCTGAGACATGACTGAGGATAGGAATGAAAATCTGTCTCTCAGCCACTGACATGATGTGAGGGGACATCTGCCAGCTCAGGAGGGAGTCCAAAGCCCAGGAAGATAATCAAAGCAGTAATAAAATCTTATTCAGGAACTCATTTTAGTGTTAACACTTTCCACTGCAACTACATTTAGAGCAAAATCTGTCTTTTGCACATTTCAATTTGCAGATACCCTCCCTTAAACCCCCTTTACAGCATACTAAGCAAAATAGGCAGGTGGAGTCTTTTCAGCTAATGATAGACCCAAATTATCTTCTAGCAACTGGTGGTGCCTAACAGATGCCTGCAGATGCTTAATTAACATTCATGAAGCACTTGAATCCCTTAGATGAAGGCAGTATACACTAAAAGCATAAATTATTATTATGGATACTAACTGCTTCAGAAAACAATTGTGACTATTCTAAAAAAATGGCTTATTATTCCTTATGCTAAGAAAGAATTGAGTAAAGGCCAACTGAAAAAGCTTTTTTTTTTTCCTAATTATTTTACTGCCATGTAAACAGCAACAAATAAATATTAAAAGCTGCTCAGGTGTTTCAGGAGTCTGGATTTCTAACAAAACCTAAGATTCCAGCTAAATCTGACAGATAGCTGGACAATCAATAATCATTAATGTGATTGAAATTTTAAAGCAGACTAGTCAATCATGCTACAGAGCTGCTAAGAGCATTCTGTGTCCTTTCTTTGTCCCTGACCCTTAAGCTGCTTTGCATCTGGATATTTAAATACTTTGCACAGCTGTGTCTTGCAGACTTCGCCTTCTCCATCTGCTTGTTTGTTTTCCTGGTTTTATTTTTCAGGCTGCTATTTTGTATAAGCAAAATTATTCTTTTATGCTTCCTCTGCCTCTGTTATTTCTTCTAGATATTGTAAACGACAGCATCTGTGGTACTTCTCCTGTTATAGATTTATATTCTTCTAGGTAGTGTGGGATAAAGATAAGAAGCCTCAGTTGAACATGAAGCTGATGCCCTAGTCTGACAAATAAATCCCCAAAGCTTTTTATTTCTGAAATTTTCTACAGAGTATCCCCTTGGTGTATATAGAATTATTTTGATTCTTTACAAGTATGTATCACAGGTCAGTAGAAAAAGACGACAAGCCACTGGGCATTCAACAGAACACAGTTACCTCTACATTAGCAAGAGTGACACTTTTTTCAGATAATCTGAATACTCTGACAGTAAATACTACTAAAAAAGAGTTCATGACCTAAGAAGAGTAGGAATTCAGATTTGATTTTTAAAGCATTTCTCCATCTTCGGGTCAGCATGTTTGCAGAATGAAAGGATGTTTCCTGACCTTTTTATCTCTGAAGGGTGGGAAGTAACTTTAGGTTCAGACATTTATCTCATATCCTAGAAACAAATTGAGCCAAGTTTTCAAGTTCTATCTCCCAGTTATTTCTGGATTACTGAACTTTGTTTACTCTGAACTGTTTCATAAAGGAAGTTAAAAATTAATGCTGCTGCTTAGCTATATACTTAAATATGAGCTCAGCTTTCAGCATAAACAGATGTTCTTTGCTTAGTTGGGATGGTCTGGAAAAAAAAACAATTACAAAATTGTTTTGATGTGTTCAATTCTAGGAATCTGTTAATGGCTTATGAACAGAACACACGGATGGCTTTGTTAGGTCAGGACCGTGGCTTTCTCACCAGATATCAGAAATGGATATAATGGGACAAAAGGTAGGGTCACATACTGAAAACCCACATGGATTATAATATCCTACAGCTTTCTTATGCATTAATGCATCCCTGATTATTCATTTCCTGTGTTATCCTGTACTGAGCCATATCAATGTGAAACAAATTGCAAGATCAGAATCTTTCCTGCTTAAAGAAATCTCTCAGATTACCTTAAAAATTTCATTTGTCAGGTTTTGTAATAGCTGTTATATCCTGCTGAATTATTGTGAAATGTCAAGAGCAAGGTAGCAAAACATGCCCTACTGAACAGAAATTTAGGAAACATTAATCACTGAAATATAATTCTGAATGACCTTGGGGAGAGGGAACGGAAAGAAGGTAAGGTCAAATTCATGAGTAACTTCTGATCATGAGCTTTGCTCTTGGACAGAGTTTACATTTCATGGGTGGTGCACTTCCAGCTCCCTTTTGCTTCATGGAAGTTTTAGAAATGTCTGGAATTTCTGTATGAGCCTTGCAGAGAAATCTATTCACATCCAGGTAAATTCTCTTTAGTTCTATAAATAATAACCACACATCATCTTGAATAAAACACAAACCTTAAAGAAGAACACAGCATGAAGCTAAGGGGAATCCATTTCACATCTTTACTTATAAGGCCTTCTAGAATCACAGACTTTAGAGGAAAGACTGTTGAACTACTTTATCTTCATCTCCTCTTTATCACAGGTGCCCTAACATTTCTCCAAGTTACTCCTGAACTGAGCACAATAGTTCACATTGGATGGAAAAAGGTTGTGAAAGGTTGCCATTCATCAGCTCTTTCAGTGTCAGCACAGCAGCCTACTGTGTACTGACTCTAATTAGGCCATGACTGAAATAAATGTTGTTGCTGATTTGTAATTTTGCGGTTGTGATTAAGAGCCCCAGTTGCAGACCATCTTACATTCAGCATTCAGAAGTGCAACAGGAATTTATTCCCTGCTTCCCATAGATTACAGACTAGAATAATTCACTTGGAAGAGTGAACTGCCCTTGACTCCTTACTACAAAGTACTCCAAAGGCCAAAGCTTTGGTTAGAAAAGTACTAATGGTTTATTATTGCTAATGCTAATTAAAGGGAAAGGAACGATTCAACACAATTTTTTAGACAAAGCTTAGCAAAATGAAGAGCTAGGTCTCATTCTTACCCATTTAGGTTTTGAGCCCTACTTCAGCTGTGAAAGGAGGAAATGTAATAAACTCACTGACTGCCTCAAGGACTGAGGCACCTGAAAGATTTTCACCAAGTGTCAATAGCAACCCTGAGTATGACTCTTGTTATGTTTGCCTGCAAGTTTTTCAGTTACTCTCAATTACACTGACTTAGGTACCCATAACAGGGGACTTTAGGAGCTCTGTGTGTTTTATTACTTGAGGCTATATGTGTATAAGGCAGAGAATGTCACCCTTAGGGCTTCTGATACTGGTTCAAAAAATGAAAGCCATATGATGTAAAAGGCTGATTCTATGTTATTTCATTCAGCTGGCTCACTTTTTTTTTTCCCCCCACCCAAAATAACTGAAGGGTTGAATTTGTACAAATATTTTTCACTGGAGTAGGTATTGCTCATCTTCACCATTTCATTTGATACCAGAACTGATGTTATTTGTTCTCCTGTCTTTGGAAAAATACATAATGCCAAAACAAACTCTATTCCTGTGTAGTCTGGCTGATATAAGAGAAGTAGAATCATTTGATTACAGCCAAGCTGGATCACACTTGTTTCATGCAGGATTGATTTTGCTATTGATCACTAACAAAGACAGTATGTGTGACAGCAGGATTGCAGTGAAACTTGCCTTACTTGAAGGAAGACTTTATGAATAGTTTTTTATGCTATCTCTTGATATAGCATCGTTTGTCCCAACTAGTATTGATATGAGCAAGCCTAAGGTGTGGAGAAATCTTTCCTGGCCCAACTGAAATACCCTCTCCTTCAAGGCTGCAGCTGTTAGTGTCCTCCACCCAAACAACCAAGGCGTACATTTAACCTCAAACTGAAAAGGAAATAGTTTCATACCTGACAAGGGGGTAGTTTTTCATTTCCCCCACCCAAATACCACATGGGAAATTTGTTAGGTGGGTAGAGCTAATACACACCCCAAATAATTCCATGGTTCTTTAGGAGCCAAAACATTTTACATTGTGTTTGCACCATGTCCCCCTGGTGAACGTGTCCTGGGTGAGGCTCTGTGGCTGGCTTTATTTTCGACAATCTGAAGTTATTTGTGTGTCATTTTTACAGAACTATATGAAAATGCTTTCAAGTTTTAACAGACTTCTTTGGAAGGAACTACTTTTACCTTCAACAAAAGAACGGTTTTGTTTCTTAACAGCACTCAGGATAAGCCAAAAAGCACTAATTTCTCCTCACTTGTAAAACATTTAACATATCGCTACCCACACCCTGTAATTTCAAGACTCCTAGGATTTATAGTTTAAAAGCATAATTGAAACTTCTTGGCAAAGGCCCTATGACTTCCAGTCAAAATGGTTATAGAAGGAAAATTCTCTGTCTTAGTGTAAAAGAAATCCTGCCTAAATTAAAAGCAGCTGATATTAGCTCTTTTTCCCCTATAATAATATCTACCATTAAGATGACAGCTAAAATATAAGGTGTTCTTGCCTTTCAAGAGACTATGAGGGGAAAAAGGATTGGTGGGACTATTTTAGTGATGCCACGTGGAACTCATATTTTGTCAAAACAACTGTTTATTCATATATATAGGGAAATGTATTTTTAATTTAGAATTTATTCAAAATCTCATGCCTCAACTCATTGAGTCATCATAATAACTCAATGCCTAAACTAGCACAGGAAAGAGAATACAAAGGTTCATGTTGAGTCTGTTATACTGCAACTGTAGCTTTTTTAACATTTGAGAATAATTTAATAAATTTATCTTATTATCTCATTGCTACTTTTTGGAAGAGTTGGGTGCAGGGGCATTGTTGAAGTTCAGCCTATTTTTCTTCACTACACAAAAGCTTTGTAAAAGTTCTGGAGAGAGCAGATCTCCAGATCATACAAACATAGATCATACCAACACAGGAGGCACACTCAGTCCCCCATAGAATGCAGATTCTCACACATTGCCAGTGAAAAATAACTTAATAGCAAAATGGATCAAATGACAGCAAGATAGGAGAAACATTTTGAGTACCTACCTAACACCATAACCTGAGCCCAAAAGCCTATCTATAGCTTCCTGGGCTGTTAACCCTTCATTTTTTTGAAGAGCTCCTAGAAACTCCCCATACCTATATTGCAATATTTTTCCTCCAATGTATGCCAGGCAGAAGGCACCAACCCCAGTCAAACATTCCTGGCTTCCAGTGACATGGGTCTGGGGCAGCAGCAATTATCTTTTCTCTTTGGAACCACAGGATTCTACAGTCGTTTCTTGGCCCAGCATTTATCTTCTCTACAGAATAATAATAATGCTGGAGTTGGACTCAATGATCCTTGCGGGTCTCTTCCAAATAATGATACTCTGTCCTTCTCTGCCAGCAAATGTCTTTCTATAATAATACCTGACCCATAGTAATCCCTATTTTATATTACACAGACAACAAATTGTTTTGATTTTTCTTGCAAGACTGTATTTTGCTTTTTTCATGTCCCATTAGCTTACAGGGAGAATATTAAAAAATTTTAGTGTTGACGGTCGCTCATTTCCTCCTCAGCGCTGCTGCCCGTAGGCCAGAGACTGATGACATGTCTACAATGCTAGATCAAAATGAAAGGCCAGCTCTGAATTCCAGTTATTAAAAGTGGTGTTTAAAAAATGGTCTCTCCCAGCTACGATCTGCATTAGCAATTGTATAGTGACACTGATACAATGGTAACTATAAAACAAAAATGTGAAATTCATGAAAGGGACAACATTTACTCACCAGCTTACTCAGAGTAATGAAATGCTGTTGCAAAGGGGATGAGAATCTTGGTGTGTTTCTAACAATCCTCTTATATTAGCAGTCAATTATTGTAGGAAAATGAGAGATGGCCTTATAGAAGATTAGAAAAAATGTTAAAATCATGCTAATGAAAAGCCAAATGTAGTGCTGTGATTACTGTTATGATCTTTTCTTCTTATGCTTTCCTCACCTCTGTAGTCTTGTCTGTAGTTGAACTTTAAGACCCTTAGGGCGAGGAAACTGCTAATTCATCAGAGAAAGAGCTCTTTGTTGTAGATCCTGTATAACACTCACCAAATCAGCCTTAATCCCTTTAACACAAATAAAAACAAAGGTATCACAGTTGTGTAGTATTAGAAGAGACTTCAAAGATACAGAAGTCTATCTGCTTTCTTTGAGGAAAAATTAAATGTACCTAGGCTACCCATGACAAGTCTGTCTAACCCATTCCTAAAATAGATTTCTCCTTTCAGAAGAGGCATGGGATTCTTTGGTTACTTTCTGAAGTCTGCTTCACTGCTTATCACTTCTTAGATTTAGAGATTGTTTTCAGTATTTCCATGGATGGAAAAGCAAGAGGAAATTTTGATTATGATTAAATATTTTGGTTTTTTGGTCAGGTACCTACATATGACACATGCGGATAAGAGAGCAAAAGCCCTAAGTTTCAGCAGTACAGTTTTAGAGGGAAAAACCCCATATTTTATCTGTGCCATCAAAATACTTCTGATGTCAGTGTCTAGTTTCATAAGTGGCTATCAAATACTAAGTTGTTTTCAAGTAGCTTTGAAGAAAAAACCCATTAAAGATATGTTTGTCAGGAAAGCAGTAAAAATTATTAGTATTAGCTCTCCTACCCTTTCACGAAGTTTTAATGCATTAAGTGCTCCCTTGTGCCCTGAGGACATCTGTGTGATTTTCATAGTAAAGACAACCTCTTATTTCACTAATATGCATAGTGTGTCCTGGTCCATCATGGTTCTTAACATCTACTCTTGGAACTCTAACATGAAAAATATCACAGTTAAAAGGTTTTTTAAGGTGTTTTTTTTTTTACTTTATTTACTTTATTTACTTTTGTATGTATATTTATTAAAAACATTCTCTGAAATAATCTATTGCAGGATAATATTTTGTTTTGATTTTTTTTTGCAGTTCATTGAATGTAGATATAAATGTCCTACCATTACACTTTGAAAGACATTCTACATAAATTCAGGTTAGTAACAACCAACAGTGTGTGTTGACAGAAAGCTACGTCTAGGCTTCAATAAGGATACAGGTTTGCATATATAGGTATAACTGGGCTAGTTTTATCTTCTGATCATCTGCTTTGCTCCTCTAAGGATGACACAAAACGTCCCTCCCAGAATGTTGTTTTTTCTGTGAGCCAAGTGTGCTTGCAGACAAACCTGAACACTTGGCAGCTGTATCCTATGGTATGCAGTTTCAGATAAAAACTAGCTTGGTATGTGCTGCATGTGTTGCCATCACACTTCAGTCTGAAGCCCCCATATATCCTAAATCGAAACAGCAGTGAATACTTGAGACTCAGAAATGATCTTCCATCTCTGGCCATCTGTGGGGCAGATGTGCAACACTATTCTCACAGCTATGCCAAAAACAGTTTCAAATTCACCTTCCTGTTGTGCTTCTTCTAATCAACCCATTTCCAGACCTCGCTGCTGGCAGCAGTCATATTGCATGTTTGGTTTAATAGCTTTGCACCCCTGATATAATCCATCCCTTATGTGTGCACACATTCTCCCAGGCTCTCTTGGCAAAGTTCCTGAGGTGTACACAAGTGAACAGTGAGGAAGATGACAACTGTGGCACTGAAATGAAAGTGCACCTACTGAAAAGAGAAAGTGATGCAAACTGGGAAAATATGTGGCAAACCTGGGCACTGAAGCTAGTGGAGCAGGAATGCTGGACTCCCAACATATTTTAGGAGCATGTGGGCAGATTTAAAAAAAAAAAACCAACATGGTCCCTTCTACCACTTTGATAACACAAACACACCCCCTACTGCACCAATAATCTAGAAGTGACTACATGTTCATTGCAAGTAAAACATAAGGGTCTCTAGTGCACTTTACTGCATGTGCTTGCTTAACCACTTCTCCAAAAAGCTATGATTATATATAACACATTATTATATAATATTAATTGAATTATTATAGAAATACTTTAGAGAAGAAGACTCAGCAGGGTGCTACCATCATATAAAATGTGAGGTTTTAAATAAAAAATTTCTTAGTCCCTTTCTACCACATCATCAAATAAGTCATCCAGAGCTCCAC
>WBNO01029780.1:8411-37914 GCA_013400575.1 Peucedramus taeniatus
AAAGCCCTGGGACTGAATGAAAATGATTACAAATTTGGGCTAACCAAGGTGTTTTTTAGACCGGGCAAGGTAATCTCTTAGATTTCTTTCATTACTATGAATCTTAGAATAATTTCATTTTAAAGGACCTTTGAAAGTAACATTGTTTAAAACATTGATGAAAGTGTGGCCAAACTAAATAAGGTTGCCCAGGATTTGAAGAAATAATTTTGTTCATTTTCTTCGAATAAACCACAAAATTCATACTGATACAATTAGTTTTATGGTCTTGTTGCTGAAGCTACAGTATTTCTAATGCAATGTTTATATTCCAAGAATTATGTTGACTGTTAAAAAGAGGAAGTCAGAGGCAAGAAGAAATATTTTCTAGTAAAATCTGTTTATAACTGAAATCTCTTTCTGTGATTCTGAGCATTGCTGCTTCTATTTAGAGAAAGGAGATGAAGTTGAGAGCTATTGTGATGAGAAAGGAAAATTATTGTAATCCTAGAAGAATGTTCTTTCTGTCATATAATTACTGAAAAGCAGAAGTGCAGGATTTTCAGAAAATGTTGCCTTCAATGGAAAACTTATAGCCAGGTTAAAAATTGAGTAGCACTTTCAGCTTTTTTTTTTTCCACAGATAAATAATTAGATGTGTCTTGAAGTTGTGGAAGGCCAGAGTTCATTTCCAGGATGTAGAAAAACAATTGATTTTCAAAAATTTTGGCAATAAATATTTTGGTGATTAGTAAATGGTTATATTATTCAAAATGCCAGGTGTTGAGCATCCACAAAACAAACATATAAGAAATTTGCAGTTGTAATTTATATTATCATTAAACGTAAATTTTAAACATTAAACTTAAACATAAATATAAAATTTATCTGCTGACTTTAATTGAAAGCTGACATACAGTATAATGACATACAGTTTACATTAAAAATATTGTAACATTTTAACTCAGCATGATCTTAAATAATAATGTATAACACTCTCTGTCCTCCTAATATGTAAAACTTGTTTTAATTATCATTTAGTTTGCAGAGTTTGATCAGATAATGAAGTCTGATCCGGATCACTTAGCAGAGCTGGTTAAACGAGTGAATCGCTGGCTTATCTGCAGCCGTTGGAAAAAAGTTCAATGGTGTTCTCTCTCGGTGATTAAATGTATGTGTTTTATGTTTTATTAAATCAAAATGTTTGTTAAAAATACAGCAAAGCAATTATTAACACCTTGAAATGTGGTCAAGGATGTGTATAGCAGATGGTTACATACTGAAGTCTGAGTAATTGATTTCAAGGTTGGTGGGGTTTTTCTTGAAGTTTACTGTGCAGAGTAGGAGTAAGGTGGTGTGGAATAGAGATTGGCACTCGTGGTGTGCTTCAGAAAAGGTATCTGGGAGATGGGGAAGGGTCTGATGCAGAATGTCAGCAATCTCTAATAACAGGGGGGGTAAAACTGTGCATTAAAATGGGGAAGAAGAGCGTAAAGGCCTCATGCCAGTGCACACATGGCTGTGCATTTGGGCCAGCACAGTCTGTCACTGATTGATTATTATTTGTTGCTGTTTATAGTGGAGCAAATAGAATTTCTGAATTCTTGTGATACAGATTTCAAGCATCAGAGATTGTAATACTAAAATCTTGGGTTTGACCTAGACATTTATGCCATTTAGTCTGTTTTTTTCAGAAAGACAGGACAGAAGGTATGTCACTGTGTGCAAAAAGTAGAAACACGGGGAAATAATATTGATTATTATTTCTCGTAGTATTTTATGGGGAATTGGAAGCTAATTTTATTCCCAGTACAAAGCTGAAACAGATAAACAAGAAGTAGAGTGCATCTTTTTGACCACCTAAGTCCAGTGGTTAAACAGCACTGTGTTTACAAACCATGTGCTAAAGGCAGTCTGGATCCACAGGCATCTATGTTTTCTCTAGTAAATCTGTAGAAACTCATTTATTGTTGCACTTCTGAAATACTCAGCACACATGCATATGCCAGTGCCTTGATTCTCTGTTTAACTTGCCTCCTGGTCTCAATCATTTAGTTAGAGCCTTTAGATGAAGACTGTATTAGAACATAAGATAGAGGCTTTGTTCTGTGGGTTTTTTTCATTCCAGTATTGTAGAGAAATGCTCAGTGAGTTGCAGCCACTTTATTATTTCTAGCAGTTACTGGCTTCTTGATTACTCTTCAACACAGAACTAAGACTTGAAGGTGAGTGTTTCCTGCTTGCTAGAGCCTGTGACTCTTAACAAAGGTTGCTGATATCTGTGAATCTGGAGAGGTGTGTGAGTGTGCACACATTTCATTGTTCCTGTTGGATTTGGGTGGGAGCCTCTGTGCCTGGCACAAGATTGTGAATTCTGCTGTTCTGTTTCTTAAATGTTGTGGTTCCAGTGTAGAACAAGCTCTCAAGTACTGCATACATAGTCTGCATACAGTTTTGAGACATCAAATCTTTAAGGAAGATAGAAATTGTGTTAAACTGTATAAAACATTAAGATTATATCTTCTGTGTGTTTACAGTGAAAAATAAGATAAAATATCGAGCCAGTGCCTGCATTAAAATACAAAAGACTATTCGTATGTGGCTTTGCAAGAGAAAGCACAAACCACGGTAAGAAGATATTCCTTGGTTGAAGGAAATATGTTTTAAATAATATTTTCTTGTGACTGTAAGAAGAGATTTACTTTATTTAACTAAATCTATCTGAAATCATAGAATGATGCTGAGTACGATTGAAGGAGACTGAGAGGTTCTGTGTTCCTTCACTCTTTCCCAAGGAAGAATAGACTAAATCTGAACCTTTCCTAAAGATGTTTTTTTAGCTCTTTGTTCATAAAATCCTTCAGTGACAGCCTTGTTTTTAGAAATTTTTTATTAAGTCTGTTTAATTTTATTTAAGCTCATTAATTGTCATCCTTTACACATTCACACCTTCCTTTATAGGCTCCCTTTCATTTTTATCTTAGAAATAATAACTGTCTTGTCTCCTCTTGAAATTAATTCCATTAGCTGATTGCAGGGAATACTGATGGAAAAACTACTTCAATAATTAAGCTCTGCTGACACCTTTATGTTCTTTGACAGAGATGCAACTCTGTTCTAGTTGCGGATTTCTCATAAATTCTTTTACATCCTTAGAGAATTATGTTTCATTTTAAATCTTGGCATTTCTGACTTTTTTTTTTTTTATTATTTTTGAGCTAGTTGGTGCTCATTTTTAATTATTTGATTTAGTTTCTACTTTTGTGTATTGATTTGCGAATCCTAGTACAGTGATTTCTGTTCAGGAAGATTGTCTGTAGAGTTGTAACTTCTGTGTTGGGCCTTCAATAGTGGTTCTTAAAAAAACTCTTGAGTTTTCCTGAACTCTTCTGCAGCCTTGTTTTTTCACTCCTTTGGGGTACAATGACTGTGTTCATTCTGGGGTGTAATGCTGTGTAGTTGAGTTTTATTTGATTCATTCTGTTATTGCTCTTTGAATAGGTAGCACTGCTCAGCCTTTATCACTTCCAATTAAAATCCTCTAGTGGATACTAATGATTTATTATAGTGAAAAAAAAACCCAAAAAAACCCACCAGCCCAAATTAATTCTCAAAATAAAGATGCATTTTTCCATTTTGAGTCACTGTCTGCTAACTAATTTTTGTTACTGCTTGGAAAAGGCTCCTTTACTTTAGTTATTTGATGTGATAATGTTCGAATTTCAAAAAAGAGGGGGAGTTTTGTCAGAAGGCATATCTTCTCTCCCTGTCTGCCTTTTTTACATGAGTGACTAGTGGAGTTTTAAAAATATCACCTTCCAAAATCATTTCAAGATACAAATAAGCTGTCTTACCTTCACAGCATTGATGGCCTGATAAAAGTACGTACACTGAAGAAAAGACTTGATAAATTTAATGAAGTAGTAAGTGCTCTGAAGGAGGGGAAGGCAGAGACAAGCAAGCAGGTCAAGGAGTTGGAGGATTCTATTGATGCTTCAATGACCAAAATTAAGGTATGTGATAATAATGAGAGAAATAGTATCTTGGTACCGGAATCTTTTAAAAGCTTAATCTAACGGAGAAGGCCAATGCATTTTTCGTAATAGAAAATGTACTTTAATATAATAGTCTTAATTTTCAGTCATTGGGTAATTCCTGTTTTAAATTATTTGTAAATATAACTGAAGTGAATCCTGAAAATAGATGCATATGTCTAGACTTTGGTATCTGTTTGTCAAAATCAGCACTGAAGCTTTTAAAGAAAAAATACATGTTGATATTATTGAGACAACTGTTGTCAATAATTTATTTGTTGCTTTCATTATTGGAATAATACGCATTACCAATATTTTAACTTAATAAAGGCTAAAACAAGGCATTTATGAGAGAATAAAGACATTTATCACAGAATAAAGAAATTTCTTTTCCAGTTATGAGGTTTTTCAGATTTGGTAATAAAGAGAATTCAGCTTGCTGATTATGCTTCAGGTCGGTAGTCCTCTCTTTCTTACCACAGAAGCACAAAGACAAAATGAAAGCACACTGGCATTTATTAATGTTAGAAAAAATGTGGTTTCTTGAGTTCTTGTTTCATGCAATATTATATCATTCTTATTGTACCATATTAAGACTTCTCCATTTAAAATCACTGTTGAAAAGATGGTAGAGTTAACCTGTCAACTTAGAGTTCCCTTTTCTAATAAAAATTATACAATTTGATTATCATCATGATTACTATCAGAAAAGGTCAGCAAACCCCCCATATTGAAGTCTTATTAGTAAGACGTGAATTGCAAAATGAAATGAAATTGTACCTGTCAATAAGGTTTGAAAACGTTTGTAGCAAAGGCTATTTTGGAAGCATTTTCAACCTGTAATTTGTTACTAATAACTTTTAGAAAAAGTTAGTCACAACACAGTGCAATGTTTTTTCTGAGTGCTAGCAGAAATATTAAGAAAAACTATTTTATGCTATGACATCAAAGCAGAGCTGTAAATAACCACTAAAGAAGATAAGAACACAATGCAAAATACACATGGACAGGCCTTAATTTCCATCGTACCATGTTAAGAATTTCCTTTGCTTAAAACTGCAAGATTTAAAATATAAAGGCATGTTTTGAAAAGAAGTCAAGTTAATTTCAGTGATGAAATGGAGATTATTTTGTATGGTTTTATAGGAGAGAGGAGAGGAATGGGTCCTCAGAGTTTTAGAACGAAAGGGAAGAATGGATTTAAGCTTTCCAACCCTGAGGTGTGTGTATGATTTAAGTATAGTGCTCAGTGATCTCATTTCACTTAATATTTTTTTAGTGTATGCTTTCAAAAGTGAAGTACAAATAATAAAGAATTACCCCCTTATTTTTTTTGCAGACCACTATAATGACTAGAGAACAGATACAGAAAGAATATGATGCTTTAGTTAAAAGCTCAGAGCAGCTTCTGAGTGCACTGCAAAAGAAGAAGCAGCAAGAGGATGAAGCAGAGAGGCTACGACGTATCCAGGAGGAAATGGAAAAAGAAAGAAAGAGACGTGATGAGGAAGACCAAAAACGAAGGAAGGAAGAAGAGGAAAGACGCCTGTGAGTCTTGAATTTGAATAAGTTGCTGGTTGTAGAATGAGAAGAAAACAGGAAAGGCTTTTTAATGAAGTTGTTTTTTATATACTTTCACTTAGTGAGTCACTTGGATTGTATTCTGGATGTTCTGTGCAGTGTTGAAACATTTCCTTTCCCAGTGATTGATAAGGCAAGTGTCAGAAGAGCATATGGAAGAAATTATATGATGCAGTTGGAAATACAGATGAACTTGAAAAATTTCATGACTTACATATAGTATCGTCATCAGGACTTTACTGACTTCTGGATTACCAATTGGTTTTATGAAAGATACTTTGTATTTCTTACTGTTTCTTGTTTACTTGTATCATAATAACACATTTTCATTTCCTTATCCCCTTATGTAATAGGAAATCTGAGATTGAGGCAAAGAGAAAACAGGAAGAGGAAGAGAGAAAAAAGAGGGAAGAGGAAGAAAAGCGTATTCAGGTTAATGCTTTAACTGAGTGTGGCTTTGGGGGATTTCTTGTTATTGTGGTGGTTTTGGGGTTGTGTGTTTGTTTTCTTGTATTCATTTACTAATTTATAAATCTTTTTTGTAACCTATGTTCTCCACTGAGACTAATGGCTTCTTTCTATAAATGCATTTCTCAGAGTCATTCACCAATGTTGTTTTATTAGTAAATATAAGGCAAATGTGATGTTTAGGGCATCCCAAGACCGATCACCTATTTATAGTTCCCATGCAACTTCAGGTATTCTGAGTGGAGGTGCATCAGTTTTTAAAGGATTTTAAAAGTTATTCTAAAAATACACAACGTTGGAGAATCCTATTTTAGCCTTTGAAGGTTTTGTGGGCGGTCCATGTCAGACAAATTTGGCATTCTTTTACTAAAGTCACATCTTGACTTGGACTGTGTTGTTTACTTGCTTAACTGAAAACACTTTCAGAATATTGGTAATAATGAGAGGATGCAGGACTGTCCTTGGTAACTCCTTTGGCTACAGTCATGTACACTAAATACATGCAGCTCAAACCCCACTCCTCCACCCTTCTCCTTGATTTATGGCAATTCTCACTGAGCTCTCATTCTGAGGCATGTCTGGCCCCTGTATCCCTCTTTTACTTTTTTCTTGGAGATTGCTTGGGTGACCTAGGATAGCAGTCTTATGAGAAAAAGAACATCTTTAGTGATCGTCTTTATCAATGTTTCTTGGTTTCTGAGCTGTGGATATTTGCAATGCAGAATGTAATTTACACTTTTACTTTAAAATGCTGTGTTTGGATCCAATGCTGTGTTTGTTTCATTCTCCCACATACAGTTAATTTCTCATTATCTTCCCTCCTGGTGATTGACTTTATCAGCTAATATAAAATGAGATTCATAGAGTAAAGTCCAGTAGAGTCAAAGAGTAAAGTGTAACTGTACAGTTTTTAGTGTTTTAGTGGTGCAACTTCACAATGATGAGTGGGAGGCAGCTTTGTTTCCTTTTTTAATTTTTGGGCACTGCTAAAATTTGGTGTATGTGCTTTTTGAAGGTATGAATCAGATGGTCCTGTTTCATTTACTGTGTGTGCAAGGCTTTTTGTGGCATAATGATGGTAAACTGCTGCTGCTGTTTGGCTCTGCAGAGGCAGTATATTTGAATTGCTCCTGCACTGCACTAAGTTGAAAGTTTTACCATTTGCTTAAGTCAAAGTCCGATCAGTTCCACAGAGAATTACAGTGTCTATCTTAATCCCTTTTCAAAATGAACTATGGACCCATATCCAAAGTAGTGCCTATTACAAAGTCCTGTGATGCCAAGAGCAGAATATTGAGGAAGTACTGTGTTAGTGCTATGGAGGAATAGCCACAGTCTGTTTCATTTGAGTTTTAATGATTCTAAAAACTTTTGAAGAATAGTTTTTATAACAATGAAGAAAATATTTCATATATTTAAAAAAAATAAATAATAATTATTTAGCACTTTATATAAAAAGGTAATATAAGTGGTGGACAATGTTTGATAAACTATATGAAAACCAAGATTCAGTTTGTAGCTATTTAATTTTTATTGGGTCAAACTGAATATTAATGCTGTTAATTTTTCAGTTCTGTAAACTGTATGTGTTTTCAAAAGCTAATATACGACTTAGCATTTTTTTCTAATACTGCTTATGTAGCATTTTGGTTTTGATTGAGTAAGGTTAAAGGTGTCTTATTCTAAAACAGGCTGAAATTGAGGCTCAGCTAGCTAAAGAACGAGAGGAGGAAACCCAGCACCAGGCAGTGCTTGAACAGGAACGCCGTGACCATGAGCTTGCAATGAGAATTGCCCAGAGCGAGGCAGAACTCATCAGTGATGAAGCTCAGCTCGATTTAGGTTTGCGCAGGTATGAACTTAAGGAGTCACATTTTCCTCTCCGTGCTTTTTTTTTTTCTCCCTATCCTGATCCCTTTGAGAAGACTATGCTCTTATTGGGTTTATGGAACTTTGTGTTCATTAAATAGGGCTTCTGAGTCAATGTATTAGAATGTTTTTCAAATTAACTTTTGAAATTTGTTAGAAATAGATTATTTTTGCTTAGATTTTCTTCATTTTGCATCTTGCTACATCAGTAATTTTGTAGGTGCTTGTTAATATGGCTACAGTTCTCTTTATTTTTTTGAGTTCTACCAAGGATGGCAAACTTAAAATTCTAATTTTTGTGACTCATTTAAAGTAGGGAATAGAATTTCCTCAGTGGTAATAATAATAAAATACATCTTTGCTGGGGCTTGACTGTTACATTTGTACAGTGAATTTGTGTGGGATATTTTTTTAAACAAGAAGCCCTCTTTGAATGCAGAAATAAAAGTAATTTCTGGGCCCTGGCTGGTAAGTTTTTTTCAAGTGGAATGAAAATATCTACTGTAGATGGGTTCAAATGTTAAGTGTTAGTCTTGTTTTGTGTCAATTTTTGATGTGGGATAAGAAGAGCTTAACTTTTGATACACAGACCCACACTGCCTGTCTGCAAAGCAAGAACTCTTCATATGTAAAAGGTGATGCCTTAGAAGCAACTTAGAAGTTCCAGTAAAAAATGGTACTTATTGGTCAAGTTGCATAAAGGTACCTATGAACATATCACATAATTGGTGACTTCATTACTATGACTCTACTCAGCTTGTTGTTAAAATGAGTGCAAGAAAATCCCCTATGTTGCCATGGAATTTCAAGCTCCCAGATGTGTTTATTTTGCTACCCAAATTTCATGAGGGTGTATACTTTTTTTTTAACAACTGTATGCCTGCTTGAGATAGGTGGGTAATTTTTTTCAGTCGTGTTCAATACTGACTTTTAGACAGTTCCACTGAAATAGTTGTGGTTTTTCCCTCAGTGCTACAATAGCTGTCATATTGTCTCTGATGAGAATGACATGCTCCATTCACAGAATCAGAATGGTTCAGGTTGGAAGGGGACCTTGAAGATCATCTCATTCTAACCCCCTGCCATGGTCAGGGACACCTTCCACTAGACTAGGTAGCTCATAGCCCCATCCAAGCTGGTCTTGAACACCTTCAGGGATGGGGCATCCACAGCTTCCCTGGGAAGCCTGTTCCAGTGCCTCACCACTTTCCCTGTCTATATTTTGGTGCAATACTTTGAAGGCAAACACAAAGTCACTCTAGTGTTGTGACTTGGCAGAGTTCTCTAAAATATGAAAGAAGGGAGGCAATAGACAAGAGCTCAGAGAATTCAGTAACTTTTCTGTCAGTGAAGCTCTGATATCCACTGTGTTTCCTACTGCTCAGGTGATTTTGGCATTTCTCTTTCTTGTGTAATCCCAGAACGGAATATAAACCAATTGTCATCATAACTCTTTGACTGCCAGTTTCTCTCTGCTGTGTAGATGGTAGGAGACTGAAGACCCTTCTGGAGTGATTGGAAAGGTCTGAACATGTTAGCATAGAGATGTAAATAATTTCTTGAACAAGATAATATCTAAATCTAGAAAAGAAGGGATAGATTTTTCTGTTTATATGGCAATTGGCATATAAATTGGCAATTTTTTGCCTCATTGGCAATTTTTTTTCCCTTGTTTCTAAAGTCTACTTCAAATCACACATTCAAAACCTGAATAGAATGCTTTTAATTTAGTATTTGATTTTATTTTGGTTTGTTTAAAATCAAACTAAAACATTACCCAGGCCCCAGTATCTTCTACTGAAATCAGAAGAATTTCACATAATTTCAGGAGTTGCCTTACTGGATTTCTAGTTGCTACCTTTGAAATGAAAATTATTGGTTAGAACAAATTATGTAATTTAATAATTAAATCATAAATTCTCAGGACTTCTTTTACATGATACCAATCAAAATTTTGCTAGAGTCTAAAGTAATTATAGTCTGTGGTCTTCTATGGACATTTGAGACTGACATATTACCATGAGACACACTAAAATCACGCACTTTTCTATAAGTATATATATATTTCCTGTTTAATTTTGCTGTAATAAGATAAAGTATGTGTGACTTCATACTGAGTTCATGTAGTGTACTGATTTTGCAGTGTTTTCACACAGTTCTGTAAAAAGTTATTTCATGCCTACATATTGCCATGAATAAAAGGGTATTTTCCGTGGCATGGTGATAACTGTGGAGTGAAAAGAAAAAGAAAAAGGCGATTTTATGTGCTCAATTTTAAGAAACATGTGACACTTTTGTGTTGTCATATTTGAACAGGAGTGCCTCTAGTTTATTTCTTTTCTTCATAATACCTTGCTGTATTGACTTTCGTAGCTCTCATAGATATTTCAACGTGCATAAGTATTAGCAGTTTCCTTGAAAAATATGTTTGTTGGCCTGTTTCGAATAAGGAAAGTTGTTTGTTCTGGCAGCAGATCCAGCATTTTCATTTGTGCTTATTCTGTGCTGGATCTGCTGGACCTCTTCTAGCTTTATCCAATTTTACTACTCATCCACTGTTTGAAAGGATGTGTAATACATGATTTACTGCACCCAGGGGTAAATTACCAGTAGTGATCAGCACTTAAGTAAAAAATAATTTAAATAATCAGTACCTGCTTTCAACCGGGCAGTGTTTTTCATGTATGTGGCTTATTGAAACATACAGTATGGCAAATAATGTCAAAAGAAGCTAGTCTTAGAGACTGTTGTGAATGTATCTGTTCTGGGTGTTGCATTGGAACAATCCAGAAAAGTCCTAATGTAGCATGTTTAGTGCTACATGTGCTACCTGTGGGTTTCCAGTACTGCAGTTAGACTTGGGGTTTGTTCACAGCTTGCATGGAGAAGCACCCGTCCAGTTCCCAGAGCAGCTACAGAAGTAGTGCTGTTATTTCTTGTGATACACTTACCCAAGCATGAAATAGAGCAGTAGCATGTCTCAAAGTCTCTGATTTTGAAAGATGAGACAGGAGAGAAAGGCTGGGGGAAGCTTTCACTTGTACATTTTTCCCCCAGATTATAATTTAAGTAATAATTAAATGAGAAGGTTGGGGGGTGGGGAAAGGGTCTATATAATCAGTTAAAAGATAATAATAAAAAATTTATTAAGATAATAAAGAAGATGCAAGAGAGCAGGAAATGCTATGACCCACCTTTTCTTGCTTCAGATTATTAGAATATTAACTAAGCAGTAGTCTGTCTAACATTAAATGTCTTCTATTTGCAGAGCCAATGGAACAAAGCCACAAATGACTGCGTATGGCATTTTTTTCCATTTCAATGCTCTAATAGATAAAAGCCGCACTAATTAATCAAAAGAAATTGATATTGTCCTCTTATATACTAATACCCCATAGTAATCTTTATTAGTGTGCATCTGTAATGTCTAAATCAGTTTGTAAGACCTTATATTCACTACTTTGCTTATGTCTAATAAACCCTTTAATAATCAAATATACCAAATAACATCTATTAAAAAATAATTATATAATTAATATAAAGTTTTTCACATACCATCCATTTTTCACTGCCCCGTGTGATTTATTGCTCTTTACAGAATAAGGACTCGTGTGTGTGTGTGTATATATATATATATATGTATACATAGTTGTTTGTGTTTGTGTCTGAATGGGAATAATTTAAAATAAGTAGCCATTTCCTGGGCACTTCATTTAATTTCAGATTGATTGTCAAGACACTTTCACAGTTATAAAGGCTGGTTTTATATCCATATATTTGGTTTATGCTTATTTACCAATTTTCTTGTAGGGAACAAATGGCCACAGAAATGTCAGAAATATTGTCTAGGTAGGTGAGAAGGAGTAACACCAGTGAATCAATCATTTTATAAAACCAAATCACACATGAAATGGGTTGAATTATTATGGAATTAAAAGTAATGGAATATGAGGTTTTTTTAAAATGATAAGCAGATAAGTAAATTATTTCTTTCAGATAAATTACCCTTTTTTTCAGCAATTATTTCTTTATTAAAGAAAAGAAATTAAAATATTTCTTCAATATTTTAATTGGTTATATTGAAAAAAAGTAAGAATAGTTCATGTACCCTGTAATTTTTTGTAACTTCGTTAATGCTTCTCCAGCTTTCTTCTCCTCTCACCTTTGTGATAAACAGAACACAAGGCTCCACATCTTTTAAAGGCATATTTCTACAGATTCAGCATAAAGTTAATGAAGTCATTTAACAGTAATGTAACTGTTGGTGCATTTAATAAGGAAATATTCTAATTAGAGTTCCCTTAAAATAAAAGCAGTTTTGAAAATTTCCATGGTAAGACCATACTAACAATTACCCTCTTAAGATATCCAAACGAAATCCCCTTGTGAGATTTCTTGAATGGCAATACTATTGTATTTTATGCACAGTGCAGAAGGAAAGATAAATACAGGCTTTGGTCTGAATATACTAGTTGGTAAAATACTAATACTCTGTTCAAAGAAATTGTTATGATTGTCTTCCATATCAGCAAGTAATTAGAAAGTGTTTTCTGCAACTTAAGGGCAGACATAACCTTTGACATTGATTTTTATGAAGCTTACAGAAGAAGAAAAAATGTTTTGAGGTTTTGAAAGTGAATCTTTCAAAAAATCTTTTAACAAATTATAGAGTCTGTAATAAGTATCTGTAGTCTGAAGGTGATCAGTCTCACATGTTTGATGGGTTTTCTAGTGGTGGTAGCATGGATGATTGGAATGCAGCTGGTAACAAAATCTTTTTTCTGCAGTATTATTTTAAGAATAGGAATAAATCAGATTGTATGTAATTAAGGTAGCATGTGAATTTCAATGGCCATGTTGTATTGTAGTTCCAATGACAGTGGCCAATTTTTCATGTACGAAAAATGACAAAACTTTGGGGCAAAATCAGAGGCTCTGTGTTAGAATTCAAAATGCAATACCTCTCAGTACCTGCTTGTTTAACTAAATTTGTCTCACTTTTCATACACTGGAAACTTTTGACGTGAGACTGATCTTTTGTATTTTTAGTCTGAAAATACTCTTTATGATACATAACTGTCATATGGAGCAGTAAAGTTTGAATGTCAAATGTGATGCTCCTCTTACTGCCAGACTTATGCTTGAAGTCATGTAGAAAAGAATCAAGTGATCTTCAGAGTGCAGAGTAGTACTCTAATAGAAAGACTAAGCCATTCAATTGGATTAGCATTCTTAAAGATTACTAGTTTAACCAGAGAGGGTACAGCCTAGTTCTGCTGTGCTAAATTAGGCAGCAAACTCTTAGAGTGGTGGGTAATGTTTCTAAATAAGGAAAATCCTTAGGATTGGTCAAATTAGGTTCAAGAAGGTTGGACACCAGGCAGTGGAAATTATTTATCAGGAATCCTTTATGTCCTACACGTATGCCACTAATA
Organism: Peucedramus taeniatus; assembly: GCA_013400575.1. NCBI lineage: Eukaryota > Metazoa > Chordata > Aves > Passeriformes > Fringillidae > Peucedramus > Peucedramus taeniatus. The sequence goes on from WBNO01029780.1 coordinate 21,778, forward strand.
ACAAAATATTAAAGTATGTCCAATTATTTGTTTTACACTCATGAGTTCTAAGTCAGAGTTAATTTTTTAAGTCTGACTTCTCACACTCTAACTGGAAGCTGTGTGTGGACTTAGATTAGTAGTATGAGTAGGCATTAAGCTGCTACTCCAACAGTAAGATTCTGTAGTTTTAATTATACTGAAGAGACGGTTCAGTTGTTAATAAGAAGAACGTTAGGTTTATTCAATGAAATTTAAATTGCATTTGTTATCTCTGCTTTCAAAACTGCTGTATCTGCATAAAGAAAAAAATTCAGATTATAATAGTTTTTTATAGCCTTCTAATTAAAAAAAGGAAAATAAACATAAAACTTCACAGTACCACATGAGACGTTTATGGAAAAATAAACATTAAAATAATCACTAGATTATACCTATTAGTAGTGTGCCTGTCCCACAAAGATATTACTGCACAAACAGACCTTCCAATGAAAAGGCCTGTTTTTTTCTTGTTGCATCAAGAACTTTGCTGTCTTGTTAAAGATCTAGTTTCTTTTGAAGAAATTTCTTTAGATCCTGAAAGAATTAAATTTTTGTTCTTAGTCATGAGCAGAGGCTGGTAAAATCACGTGTCTACTCGTGAATTCCTTAGTGCTGATCATCACTGAACGTTGCAGTGTTTTGAACTTATTTTATAAGCAAATAATCTACAGGAAGTTTGCTGTTCCTGAGGGAGGGTTCTTCCACTTATCCATCTCATATTTCTTGGGGGAAAAAAAGAAATTCAGGCTTATTTTTATATCTAATATTCATTTTGTACATGGAAGTCTTGTACAGTTTCTTAAATGTGATTGAGATTTTAGTAATAATTTCTCACTTGCATTTGCTGTTGACTTACTTGTGTATTACCTACATGATTAAGACTTTTTGCCTTTGCAAAACACTGGGTATCTGAGTCTTCTTTTACTGGTCAGCCTTTCATCCAAATGGTCTTTTTTACCTTGATATTTCTTGAAGATCAATACCATCACCCCAACCCCAGAATAAATATTGCTGTTATTAGATAGCCAATATAGAATTAATTTGGTTTCTTCTCTCAAGTTAGTTTTTTGTCAAGGACGGAATATTTTCTCAAGCTTTGGAACAATGATTTTGTCCTAGACCAATTTTAAATAGCAGAGGAAATGCCTTTTCTTCCTTCTCCTTGTTCTACTTCAGGAATATTTTTCCTTGGCTGTTTTTTGAATGGAACTAAACTGACTCCTGTCAGTCTTTGTTTTCTGCATCTTGGTTGGCACTAATTAAAATGTACATCAGTGTGAGATGAGATACACAGAGTACGTGTCTTTCCATACATGAACAGTATTAATGACAATTCATTTTAATCTTTAGGAGGCCAATCAGATTACGATATGATTTTGTGCATAAAATTTATTTTTATTTTCACTCAACAATTTGAACATCTTGGAAATATTATGGTATTTTGTCTTAGAATTCTGCATGGTAATAAGTATGATACATTACTGATCATGGGATCTCTTACTCTTCTTAAAACAATTCCTATTTAATACTTGAAAAAATACATACAATTTTTAAAAATAATTGCAGGGGTCCTGCAGTGCAAGCCACAAAAGCTGCTGCTGGTACTAAGAAGCATGATCTCAGTAAGTGGAAATATGCAGAACTTCGTGATACAATCAACACTTCCTGTGGTAAGTAGTTTTTTTCTGAGAAAGAGTTCAAGTTGTAGTTACATGAAAAGTGTTACTTTCTTCCTATAACAAAGATAAAAAGTTTACAGAAGTTTGCGTGAATAACAAATTAATTAAAAAAATTCTCTTACCCCCAAAAGAACAATACATGAAGCTATTTTCATATTAAGGAAACAGAATTTCCATTGTTATGCCTTTTAGGGATTATATATTTATGATAATAAACATCTTGGGGCATAAAATACATGTTATAACTTCTTAATCAAGTTCACTTAGTTTGATGTACTTCCACTGAGGGAATAGTAGTTATTATGCTTTACCTAGAATTTGCATATTCTAAGAATTTTTTTGCTATCACTTCTTGCTGTCACCAGATCATAAAAAAAGCAAAAATATGTTCTGTCTTAGATATTCATATTATTCTTTAATTTTCAAAATGTGTAGCTTCTTTTTGGAAGCTTACAGTGGGGCATTAATCATTTTGGCCTCAATGCTGTGAAAATTGAAACAGATAAGAATTATTCCTTTTTTAGATATTACTGTTTCTTCCTGCTTCTTATTGAAAGCAGTTGGTTCATTTGTGATTTAAGATCACTCAGAATTTCTTCCTGGATGTACAAATTGGAAACTAATTCATTTGCTTTTACTGTTTTTACATATGCAAGACTGGAGCAATGTTTTCATCTGTGTAGATGGTGCAGTAATAAGTGGAGTTCTTTCCTCATGAAGCCAAATTGGATACTCTGAGATAACTAATGAAAAAGCCTTGTCATCATTCAGTCTCTTACATTAATGAAGTTCAGAAAAATTAAAATAGATACATGAAAAAAGAATGCAAATCTAAGCAGTCAAATTCCTGTTTTTCTTTTTTCAGTTGCAGAAATAATGTTCTGCAGTGCAATTTAATCTTTTTTTTATTTGCTTCTGTGCTGCTTATGTTGTGATACTGTCAACAGAAATATTTGTAGCATTTCACTGCTCCAAATGTCCCAGTACAACAGCTACTTTGGGGACTGCCTTTACTCTAAAACAGAAAAGAATTTGTCAAACTCTGAGGGACTTTCTGGGCCATAAAACAGGCCCTGTGCTGCAGAGAATGAGGGGGTTTTATGTTACATTTTATCATATGAGTGTTACAATTTGTTCTCCAATCATATACCTTATCAATATATAAAAGCACTTAATAAATAATTTTTCTGACTTTTCTCACTCATGCCTTCACCTTCTCATTTTTTGGGGATAGATATTGAACTCTTGGCAGCTTGCAGAGAAGAGTTCCACCGAAGGCTAAAGGTGTATCATGCTTGGAAATCCAAGAATAAGAAACGCAATGCAGAAACAGAACAGCGTGCTCCCAAATCAGTCACAGACTATGGTGAGGAGAGATAATTTTGTGTTTATAGTAATTTTGGTGATAATATTCTACAGAGAACATTTCTGGAATGGATTTTACATTTGCTAGGTTGAAGAAACTTGGAGTTTTTAGGAGTATTTTATGTTGATTTAAGGTAAATATTTTGGAAAGATTGAAACTGGCAAATTCTTCACGGAAATTAAAACACTTTCACTAGACCCAGCTACTTATGCTGAACAGCTCTCTCTTAAGACCTTTTCTCACATCCAGCTGACATCTGTTAAAAGGAGTTCTTGATCTACTGATGCAGGTGCTGGCATTTTTTGTTAAATGTTCATTGCTTTTCTACTTTAATATTTCATAATATATATCCATGTAGAGATAGATGTAGATACTTTTAAAAGGTGCTACTAATTCTCTTGTTTACATCACTGCTTACATACCTCATGTTACATCCTCTGTTAAAAGTCTGTGAGTGTTGATATTGCAATTTTGGCTCATGGGGTGACAAATCTTGTGTAGATGCTGTTTTCTATTTAGACCCTCATTCTACTGATTTCACAGGCAGGTGATTATTGACAAAGCAACACACTAAGTAAGTGAGTGAGTGAGTAAGTTTCTTTTACATTCATAAAGAATGTGGGAGTTTAAGACTACCAGACCTGAAAATTTTGTACCTGGCTTTTGGAGTGATATTTACAGAGTGGACTGTTACTCTTTTCCCAACATCTCACCTCATAAGTCTGGTGATCGTCAGTATAAAAGGAACCCAAAAAATTTATAGAACCACAGTAAGTGCATGGAATAATTTAGTCAGATAATTCCTTTTGTCTTTTGGTTCCGTGATATTTGATATTTGTGTTCCTGCCACACAGTTCATGGGAGAGACAAAGGAAAGGGAAGATGGGGGGAAAGTACTCTCCCCAAAGTCACATGAGCCCGAGATTAAGGCATTGTCCTGGGACATAGAGAATAAACATCCCAGGGAATCCAGGTGCCCTAGGTAATCTCAGTCCATGTACAAAGACACCTCCTTCCCCTTGATTAATTTACTTGAGTTACGCATTGCTTGAGTATTACCTGAGTTTGAGGTTTTCAGGGAATTTTTGTATGGATATGTGACAGGCAAAATCTGACCCCTGGAGAAGATATTATCAAAGAATGGGTCCTTGTGTCTGAAATGTGGTTTTAGATGCTTAAGAAAGCTTATGATTGAAATGGCAGGAAAAGGCCTTTGAAGCACTTTTGCAAAGTGGCAAATTGCTTTGAATGTTCTCTCTGGAGCTAAATGGGTAAAATATTCATACACAGTATTGCTGACAGGAAGTATCAAAGAGGAGATGATCTTTGGATTTTTGCATGCAAAGCTGACTATATTCATATTCTTATCACTTTTATTCAGACATTTGTTGCATTCTTTTCAGTGTATTCTTTTACCTTCATTGAAATATGGCATCATATTTCTGAATTAAGAGAACCTTGGAGTTCAGAAGAAATTGATAGTGATCTTTAGAGACTCTTAATGTTAATGCCAGTATAATTCTTCGTATTGAAAATAATTATACCATGTGGGCATTTCATGTATATATATTGTAGTGATCTGAGAAGGCAGTAAGAAGGAATTCTGATTTCTTAGGTGTTGTAATGAAACCATAACTTATAAAGGATCAGCACTTTCATGTTTTGTTCAACGTGTAATATTTGTTCACAGATTTTACACCATTTTTGAGCAACTCAAGTAAGTGAGGAGACAGTTGTTTAAGCTAACTTTGAAGAGTAAGAACACCTGAGAGCTCTATACTAACACTGATTGATCCAGTGTTTTGCTACACATGTACATAGAAGTTAATTGTAAAAAAATATATAATTTGACACTGTTATTCATCTGATAGTAATTATACATTACTCTAGTTATTTACAAATGTTCTTGTCTTCATGAAATCCTATCCATTTGAGGAGTCATGGGAAGGGAGAGTGAAATAACCTTCTTATGTAAATTATTGTAAGGTATAATCTCCTATTTTTTTTGACCCCCCCCACCCCCGAAATAACATTCTTGTTCTAGCATTTTTTAAATTGTCTGTGTATGGCTTTTTGTTGTAGCAAAACTCTGGAATCAACATAATATAACAACTATTTTCTTAGCACACAAACTAACATTCAGGTGATGGTTTCTTCTGAATAGAGCCACAGTTCTATAGCACCAAGTAGAGGCTTCATTGGCTGCTTAGCATTCCTGTTCTCTAGATTTGCCCTTGGATTTAGATATGCCTAGGGGTAGAAATGAGCCTTAGCAATTAGCATTGCAGTGCAAAAAGTGTTTAACAATACTAAAGCACTGATCTGCTGGGATAAATGTTCGGACAATTTGTAGAAAATTGAATTAGTTTTTTATATACTCTATATCCCTGTAAAGTTTGAGTTTATCAAAGTTGATGTACAAAAGTAGCATTCACCTGTTAAAATCGGAGTGTTTTTTCTTCTATGTTTATTGTTAATGCGCACTTAAAAAAAAGGAGATTCAATATGTATAACACACGGGGTTTTTTTGAGGTTCTGCTCTTCAGGTTTAGAAATATTATTTTTGCTTGAATCTAAGCAGAAGAAATTTCAAGGTGCAGTATATTAGTCCTGTTCATGACTGTAAAAATATGTTATTAAAAGTAATTGTCATTTTTCATATTATTAAATGTTACTTAGAAATTACCTTCGTTGCTCAATAGACAAGGAAAAAAATTGAATTCACTTTTAATTATTCCTTTTATGCCGAAACATTTAAAAAGTTAATACTGATTTTCTTCTGTAGAGATGGTAAATGTTCTTAAGCAGGGGTATCTGTACCAGTGGTGCAAACCACTAAAACAAGATCACTAACAAACTTTTGCAGGGGCAGTTATTAAAGGAAAGGATGTCACTTTTAAGAGCATATACTATTTAAAACTAATTATGATAGTGTATATGTAAGATTAAGAAGGTTGATCATTTGATGAATTAACACAGAGAGTATATGCTTTTATTTGAAAATGAGTTTCCTTCCAGAGCCTGAAATATGGGGAACTCAAAAAGTCCAAAAATTCATGTGGAATATATTTACCAAAAATATATATGAAACTTGAAAAAAAATTATGTAACTTTCTGCTTTTAAAGTTTCTTTTAAAGTTCAGTCAGCTGATCTCAATGGTCTGAAATAATTCCTTGAAAAAAGAAAGCAGCCAGAAATTACTTATAATGCCAGACTTTGACATATAGAAATCTAGGCAGAAAATTGTTTGGTGGCAACTTTGTAATAAGCAGTATGTGTTGTCAATATTTCTATTAACAAATTAGTAATTTCTAACAGGATTATACATCCTTTTGTGTTGACTATCAAACATTAAGTGATGCTTTGTGTGTTTGTAACTGAAAATGCTTCTGTGCGCTGCAATCTTTTTTTTTTACAAAGAAATGGACTGAACTAAAACCATTACTGTCAAATGTTTCTGGTTGGTAAGAAATTTTATATGGGAAGTTTTACCTTAAATATTGATTTAAAGCAGAGTATGTTATTTTTTTTACTTTGTTTTGTTTAAACCTGCCATTCAGCACCATGTAGATACTGCAGTTAACATGAGCCTTTTCTGACCAGTGTTTTAGCTGTTGTGGTTAACAGAATGCACATTATATAAGATGGGAGTACTTTTTAGGTTTGCTGAGACTTCAGATGACCTTGAGAGAGAATCTCTTGGGTTTTGGGGGGGTTTATTTGTTTTCTTGTTTGTTTTGTTGTTTTGTCTGTTTGTTTCTTAATGTGCTGACTAATAAAGCAAGTAATATGGCTTTCTTGTTTTCTAATTGTTTTTTTCACTTATTTTTGGGGGGATGTTTCGTATGATAGCACAACAGAACCCCACAGCCCAGCTACCAGGCAGACAACAAGAGATTGAAATAAACAGACAGCAGCGCTACTTCCGCATTCCCTTCATCCGCCCTGCAGACCAGTACAAAGACCCGCAGAACAAGAAGAAGGGTTGGTGGTATGCACACTTCGATGGGCCCTGGATTGCTCGGCAAATGGAGCTTCACCCTGACAAGGCACCCATTCTGCTTGTAGCGGGTTGGTATTGCAAGCAGAACTGCAACTTTAAAAAGGTTCAGAGTTGATAACAACTTTAGAAAAAGAGAGTGAGGTTCCAAGTTCCCCAAGTTGTATCCTCTTTTTTTTCTTTTTTTCATCAGCAGTTCTTTTCTGGGCAGAATTTGAGGATTCAGGACTGCTGTTGATGGTGGCCAAATGTTTCAGAAGATCATTTGGACATGTAACTGGTCCTATGTTCTACTTGTACACATACTTCAATTTGGGAAGCCATAGACACAGTGGGAATCCAAATGTAAAGGGTTTTATTGTTACAAATCCTCAGATTATTTATTGAATTGGAGACAGTGTGAAGATAAAACATCACAATTTATCTGGGAAAGGTCTATTCATTATTATACTGTTCTTAGTTAGCTGTACAGAATTACAAGCAGTTTGTATCTAAACAAATTGTGCTTATGTTACATTGTCTTTCCATAGCACGGGGCTAATAGCAAGCTGATGCTTTTACCCTGTTTATGCTACTTAGTATGGGAGAATAGCTTTTTAATCTTAAAAATTTAAAATAGATGTTGCAATGGGTAGGTAGTGATTTATCCGGTAGTGAAATGTGTCCTCCTTTTCTGGAGGGTAAGGAGCAGGGGAGAAAACACTGGAGAAATGCTGCTTACGGTTCTGAGTTTTTGTATTTAACTTAGAGACTGAGGAAAGGCCATAGCCAATTTGTTTCACTTCAGAATTACACTTTACTAGCAACAAAAAATTGTTTTCTGCAAATTATTTTAAGTAGAATTCCTTATACCAACTGTTGCTGTTCAGTGCCAAAGCCCATAGCTAAAAGAAGCACTGCTGTCGTGACTACCTGTTAAAAATAAGATTGCAATTTAGTTTGTGAGCTACACATATCATTTCACTGGATTGCCTATGTTGGTCCCATTTGGTAAACACTGTTGTTTTGGGTGGTAGGCTGACAGATTAGCTGCTTGATCCAAAGTCTGGAATTCTTAGTTGCTTTGCTACATTTAACCAAAAGTAAAGCAGTTCACTGTGAAGTGGCCTGAAACTGAAAGTATATGTAATCCAGATGCTGTTGTCATCCTGTAATGGGTTTCAGAAGAATATATCGAGATGATGATCTTTCAGCTTCTTCCCCTTATTCCTTTTTGCTTACTGTTTAAGCACAGCTTTGGCAATTGCAGCACCTGATGCTAGTTTGTTCTCATACTGCTTTAGTTTTTTTTGTGTAACAAAAAAACAGGAAACTGAAAAATGCCTGTGTCTGAGGACTTCCTCATAAGCTCCGAAGTCTACTTGCAAACCAGATCTACAGAGAGGAAATGTAATTAACAAGGATCTAATTTTTATTGATGGCAACTTTGAATGATGTAAAATATGTTTTCTTTTTCCCTTTACCATTTCAGGTAAGGATGATATGGATATGTGTGAGCTTAATCTTGAAGAGACTGGCTTAACCCGAAAGCGAGGTGCTGAAATTTTACCGAGACAGTTCGAAGAAATTTGGGAACGCTGTGGAGGCATCCAGTATCTCCAAAACGCGATTGCAAGCAGACAAGCTCGCCCTACCTACGCTACGGCGATGCTGCAGAACCTGTTGAAATAATTGGGCAATCGGCACAGGAGCGTTCGAGATGAGAACCTTGCCCACGCTACAAAGGGAAGAGTTCCTCTGTGCTGCAGAGGGCCTAAACGTTCTGTAATCAGAGTAGAGATGTTTAATATAAAGTGAACAGATTTTATTAATCATGTGGTTTGTTAATTTGTACTTCATGATGTTTAATTTGTGTCGTGAACTTTACTAGTTTTGAGGACCCTGAAGAAACTTCCGTCAGTGTAGTTTGCTGCATTTTGTTTATATGTTGCATTTTCTTTAACAGTTTCTGTTATAACTCTTAACACATTTAAGCAATCTGTCTGTACTTGGATACATATTGCAAAGAACTGCACTGCAACCACCTTTTTATAAGATTCCTTCTTTAAAACACTGAGTAGTTGGCTTCAAGTGGTGGTCTAGTAAAGAGAATATGCAGTTTCTAATAACTGGAATTGTGAGGCCTTAGCTTTGACTTCTGTTACGGAGAAGTTGGAGTATACTTTTATATAATCTGAGACATTTTATGTCCTGATTTGCAAACTGGTTAGTGTCTGTATTTAAAGATTTTTGTTTTTCCAGAACCTGATGGGAAATCCTCTTGAACTATAAACTCCTGTTTAATTCATTCTTTGTCTTGGTTTAAGAGAAACCAAGACAAAGAATGTCTTGGTTTTCTGTACATTCCAAGAAAAGCATTCATATATGTTAAAATAGTATAATATTGTAGGTCCTCAAAGAATGTACTGCTCTTTAGGGCTTATACCACTTCTCTTGTAGATTCTTTTTTTTTTTTTTTTCTCTCTAGTACAAATCTGCTTTAGACTTTATTTTTCTGACCACATTTCTATTAACAATTCTTGGACAGTTTGTTTAGCCAGTTAGTGTAATTTCAGCATATTACACAAAATTATCCAAGCTTTGTATCTGAAGGTATATAAGATTAAGGATAGCATTAAGGGAAATATGTTCAGCTTTTTGCTGGCAGTATAACTTAACTGAATATTGAGGCCTGAGTCTCAAAAATCCTCTTTATTTTAACTGTAATGAGATATACAAAGTCTATAACTTTTGTTAGGCTGTTAAAAAAATTGGTCCAATAACATAATGCATCTTAATACAATGTGCTGATGAAATAGCTACAATTTTTAGTGTACTGGAACATCATAGTGATTTGGATGCTGAGCTGTATATTAATCTCCTTTCTCAAGTTTCATAGCTTGTAACAGTTCCCTTATTAAGCAGTTTGTTTGGGGGATTTTTATGGGTGGGAATCATTAATTTCATACAGTTTTAAGACACATCTCTTTCACTTATGTGAACATTGCTTTACCTTGCTGGCCATAATTTCAACAAATTAATGTTATCTCTCTGATAGAAATCCAAACTATAAGTAGCTTGATGTCCCATTACATAGCCTGATTTAAAAATGAATTTCTGCCCTTTTTAATTGACAGTTTGCTTACAGTATAAAATAATTTCTGCACTCCTTACTGAATATGGAACCTCTTTAGTTTTTAAATGCATAAATATACTTAATTTTCGAGAGGGGTGGTTCTGTAGCACAGAGAGCGCTCCTTGCTGACCTTAGACCGTGGTTGCGTGCCACGGTCTGCTTGTTGTTATAAATGCACTCCTTATGGGAATAATGTGGCAACATTCAAGTGGTATTTAACTCTCTAGACACCTACCACATCAGGGAATCTCAGCTTCTGCTGCAGACCCACTTTACTTCCTGGTCATGTGATTGCAAATGAGAAAATTGTTTTCATTTTACCCAAATTCTTCCCTGAAACAGTCATTTTTGGCTGGAAGATGAAAGGAGAGTGCATCAGTGGCTGGAAAGTTGTGTGCAAACCTGTGCAGTGTTGTGTGAGTTTAAAGGAGCAGTTTATGAAATTTAGATTACTGGTTTAATCTGTTACTGCATTGGAACCAAAATGTGACAACTTCCAGTCCCCAGACACTGAGCACTGCCAGAAGCTGTGCTCGCTCATGCGATTCAAGGAAGAAAAATCACTGACCTGACCTGTGTTTGTTTCTGACTGGGTTTAGCTGCTTGACTTAACACATTCCATCTCAGTGTATATATCTTTAAAAATCCATGGATCTTATGAGACTGAATACTGTAAGCAAAGAACCTCAAATGCTTATGTGTGTGTAGGTATATACACATATATGTGCTTAAATATTTTAGTATGTATGTGTGTAAACATACCTGCAAGGAACTTTAAATTAGCTTAATTTTTCCATTCTGTTCCTTTAATTATGTCAGGATTTCCTTGACTGGAATTGGAAAGAAAATTTATTCGTCAGAATGGGGTGTATGGAAATTTTTCTTTACTAAATGACTAACAAATATGAGCTATCATGAAAATAAAATGGACTTCAAAATAGTCTGGTGAGAGGACTACTGGAAGAGGGTCTGGTGGCTGGACATCTCAAGTGAAACATTCCCACCTCCCAGCATTGCTCCAGAAGTTTGCATGAGGGAAGCAGAAGATGCATTCCAGAAATCAGGGTATTCTAGTTTGCACAGTAGCAGGCTGCTTTTTTTTCTCCTTTTTTTTCACTTCACACCAAAAGCAGCTTCTGCTCTTAGTTTTACTTATCTTTTTGTGAAACAAAATTAATTTTCAGTTAGTTTCAGATTATTTTATTTTTTACGTGTCTGGCAATATTTAACTGCCTACCAATTGTTTCCATGGTCTCTTGTACTGTGTCAGATAATTATAGTTGGTTGATTTGGAGAGGAAATATAAAAGAAGGGGGAGAGGGTTGATCTTTAGGACTGTAGGATGACCTGATGCCTATCTGATCTACAATTATAGAGCAAATTATAGAGGTTTTTAAAGCACATTGGTTCTCTGCATGTTTCATTAAAAAAATAAAATTCTTCCTGCCTGTCAGTGAAGCTGTCCATTATTAGTTGAGATCTGCCTAAAATGCTCCACAAAACGATAGGAAGAGAATCACCACATTAAGCTACATTCCTGACTAGGTGACCCAGGAATATGCATTTTCTTGAGAATGCTACTCTGAAGATCCTAAGGTCATTCAATACTTGTCTTTTATCCACTGATAAGATTGTGTTTTTCTTTACCTAGTTGAATCATCTGGGTTTTTCTTCAAAAATCTTTATTTTAAGTATTTAAATGACCTCTTAATACTGTACTGAAAATTAAAAATAAAAAATAAACACATTCCATGTTGAAATCTTACTTATATCTTTTTACTGTTTTGTCTTTGAAGAGTTGAAGCATAAGGGTTAATTAAGTTATGAGAAAGATAAAAATATTCCTTTGCTGGTTCTGTCTTCTGCTTTTCCATGAGATATTTTTGGTGCTTAAACCTACTTTCTAAAGCTTTATTCTAGTAAAGATTTTGTCTTTACTTTCTAAGGTAAGTGTTCCTCCAAAATAACATTCTGATATTAGAAAATTCTGATTTTGTTATCTTAAATCTCATACTTCATTTCTCAGTATTTATTGAAACAAGTATCTTTTTATTCTCAACTTTTTTTTTGACATTTATTGCTATCACTTCCAATATGTCTATCATTTTCTATGCTATGTACTCCGCATCCTTTTAATTTTAGAGTGTGTCAGCGACCGACACCAACTCTGCCGCTTTGAATGTGTGCGCTGTGGGGGAAGCTTTATGTTTGGGATGGAGAGCTGGTATTGCTTTTGTGGGGTTTGCTTGTTTGTGTTCCCCTTAAAATCTCAGGGAACTTTCTCATCTTAAGGGCCAAATCACAGTGGTAGTTTTTTAATTTAAAAAGATTCAAGTAATGAATACTTTATCTAGGAAATGTGATTTGGTTTCAATTTCCTTATGCCTTTATCTCTGGCTGTAACTTTACATCAGTTTTAAAGTAACATGATGAGCTTTAGTGAAATATTAGGTACCACTTCAATTCCCTGTGAAATTTTCAAGTAAATAATTTTATTATGTTTTATTGAAATACAAAAGGTTTACGTCCAGCAAATATATTTGGTAATTAATCATTGAGAGTGATAAATACAATCATGAATAATCATTATTAAAATACACATTTTAAAATTACTTTTTAATCTGGCTAATGATAACTAGTATAAGTTGAAATACACTAAACACATACAAAAATACATTTGTAATGGAAAAAAATGGAATGCTATCAGCATTCTTAATGCATTCTTAGCTTACATGAGCAATAGTGAAAAGCTAGCATTTGTAGGCAAGGATAACTTCCAGTGCCCTGCAAAAAGTACTTTTAAAGTAATTTTATTCTGAAGTGTTACTGTGTAAAAACACATCTTAGGTGTCTTCTTTATTTTTCTTTCCTACTTAAATAAAGTAAGTAAAACCACTATTTCAGCTGTAGAAACTCGAGCTTGTCTCCTTGGTGCACTGCCTTCATTCGTACGCAGTCACCAGTTCCGGTGGTTTTGCAGGCAAATCCGTGCAGTTGTTTGGAATTCGTAAACAGTTCTTTTGAGTGGACTTGAGAAGGGAAACCAAAGTTCAGTCTCTGCTGTGGTAACTGCACAGTACGAAGTAAGAATTGTCACTAAAGTCAGTTGCTGTCCTGAATACACGGAAGTTTCACATCTGGATGAGGAGCTGTCATCCAGGATAGTCATGAACTTTGTAGAAGCTCAGTTTGAGCTGTAAGTATGACTTCTGGTGTGCACCAAGTAGCAAACCAGTGCCTGAATACAACACTGGTGCAGAATATAAATAGAGATATATACTCAAGAAAAAGATACTCAAGGTAAAATAATGCTTGTACTTGAATCAGGATTGTGGATTCATAGTGCATAAATTAGTAGGCCTAGAAATATTTAATGGCCACCCATTATCTGCTTGGATTTCTCCTACAAAAACTAACAGCAACCTCTGAAAATTATTTGTGTGGATACTGAGTCTAAAGCGTAGGTTCGCATGTGCAATTCTAATCTACTCACTACCAGGAGGGTGCTTGTGAATATAAATCTCATGTTCTGAAAAGATCAAATTCCACATATTGTACCTCAGCAAAAAGTCTGAAGTCTTAGGATAACCTGGTAGTTTCACTGTCAACAGAATTAAACAGTTAAGTGAATATGTACATATGTAAAAATGATGTGTTTATTAACAGAAAAATAGGAATCTGATGTTCATAGAAACCCTGGAAAAATGAAATCCAACTTCTGTATGATTTTCCATGGGAGCATTTAGGGAGGGAATGAAGAAATTCCCAAATGCTTTTAATGTGGCCTTTGGTCAATGACAGCTCTTATTTCCATTCACCATTTGCATCAGTGTGTGTAAGGAAGGTTAATAAAGAGGTATAGAAATGCACTGAAGCTCCACTGACATTTTTACCAGAACGGTTGTAACATACAATATTGAAAAATGTCACATCTCAGCAAAATCTGTTTCTAGCACTCAGCTCTTAAGTAAAACAGTTAAGATGTGTAAGCACCAGAAGCTTAATGCATGCATCTTTGTAGTGGGGACTTCCTACCAGGCATTTTAGATGTGCTCAAAAACTGCTCAACTTGGTCATTTGCTTTCCTTCAGTAAAACTATTTTTTTAATGTGCACTGAATTTAGAGCCAAAATATTGTATCTTTAGGAATCCTTTATTTTTTTTCATGCCCATCCTGAAGTCAAATCTTGAATAATGTAGATCTTCTTTCTTGAGTAGCTATAAGAGAAAGTCCCATAAGACGTTTGAAAAGTATTGTTGAATTTGAAAATCTACTATTTATCTAATAGCTAATAGGCCAGGTCACACTCAGATCTGTTAAGATAATTGTAGTACCTTGTAAGAATTGAGCTTTGAGAAGAGAAGGCTTCAGGGAGACCTTTTAGTGGCCTTTCAGTACCTAAAGGGGGCCCACGAAGGAGGGAGTGAGACTTTTTGCAGGGGCAGGGATTGATAGGAATAGAGGAAATGGCTTTAAACTGAAAGAGATTTAGATTAGATGTAAGGAAGAAATTCTTAACTGTGAGGGTGGTGAGGCACTGGAAGGGATTGCCCAGAGAAGTTGTGGATGCATCATCCCTGGATATATTAAAGGTTGTTAGTTTTTGAATGACTAATTGGATAAAACTGTACCAAATCAAAACCCCCTCTGATATGTAAGTTTTGCAATAATTTTCCATGCGGTGGTTCTATAACTAAACTGGAGACATTTTTCATATTTGGGAAGGAATTGAAGGTTATTTTAGCTTCCACTGGAAGTTTATGCCTATTTTCATATATGCCTTTATAAATACAGAGCTGTACTTACTCTAGATAATACATCCTAAAAAGCTGTCACTGCTGTCATTACATATTGCAGACCAAAATTGAAATACTGAATTCTCAGTTTGGCCTATGAGCTGTAGATAGCCACATCATCCTGAAAATTCAGTTCAAGTGCCATATTCTATTTAAAAAAATTTAGTCCTGAAGGAGTTTTCTAGATTGTGGAATCAAAGTGCTCCTCTTAGTTTCAGATAATGAAAGTTGTTCGAGTTTCATTTTCTTCTGCCATTGACTTTTTTCAAATCATTAAAAACACTTTGAATCTAAAAGTGATGTAAACATTCACTGTGAACTTAAGTAAGAGTGAAAAATAGCCACCTAATTTTTTAAACCCATTTCAATTTTGTGGTTGCTTGATTTCTCACTAAAATTATTTAACTAGATCTTGAGAAGAGCTTTGTCAATGTGCTTTAGACAATTCAAATATGGTCTAGATGACACAGACCTGGTCTTCTTTCACAGATGTGCCATTTTATTACTTTAATAAAATATTTAATGCTTTTCTATGTAGAAAATTTAAGTAGTTTAGCTATTATGAAAGTTTATTGGTCTACAATTGCCCACAGGCACATTTCTTTTAAGGTGGGTGTAAAATACTAATTGCAAACATCTGTGTTCATGCTTTTATGACCAGTGAAGTGAGTTCATTCTTGAGCTTTTCCAAACTGCTACTCCCTGCTGCTTTGTCCATCTCTATCTCTGTGTTCCAGTCCCCCCATTTTCAGCTCAGTCTGTAACTGTGGCCGCAGTATTTGAAGAGACCAGACCTGGGTATGATGAATATCAGTGATAATAAATCATTCTATATGGTATCTTGGCTTGTTCCTTTATTTACATAACAATAAATGTGTAAGAAGCCCAAGATTGACGTAGTTGGTATCCTGTCTTCCATAATGTCCAGCTAGTGCCAAGGGCACTCCTCTACTTACATTCCTCACAATAACAATGGGTGCTTACAGCTATAGTAAAACCTTTTTATTCCTAATTGGACTGTAATTCAGAAAATGAAAATGGCAAAGTAAAAGCTTTTTTTGTACCTATCAAGAGAACATAGATACATCAGAAACAGTCTTCCAGTTTTAGAGGCAGTTTTGATTTGGCTTTTGTCCTTTCTGTCTTTCCCCCCTCCCC